>JAXDDW010000039.1:2412500-2647500 GCA_034670385.1 Hoplostethus mediterraneus
GGCCTATTTTTCTGCAACACCCTGCTACAGTTACACACATTCACACTTGGAAGCTACCCAGTCTTAATGTTCAGCGGGGATCCGGCGCTTTGCTCAAAGGCACCTCAGCGGTAGTTACCGGTTCATTAACTCTGCTCAGATTTCCCGGCTAGTCCGTGGATTCAAACTGATGACTCTTTCATCACAATCCTGCTTGTTTATCCTGCTTGACATTAACACCATTACATGCTTTACAACAAAACAGTACAGCTGATAAAAGAAACACATGGACTTTTGCAGACCAGATGTGCATTTATTGGCTGTGGTAACAGTTATTGTGCTGACACACATGTTTGGGCAGCTAATTGAGCGTGAATTAACAATATGATACAACTAACTTTGACAAAAATCCATGTTAGGAAAAAAAACAAAAAACGAAAAACCACTGTAAAAAAAACAAAAAACATCTTCACAATGCCATTAGTATAGAGACTTAAAATTGTTTTCCTTAAAATAAGCAAAAAATAAATAAATCAGCCAGCGGCCAAAATAATTTCACTTCAAGCAACAATGTCTTGAAACGAGGCGATCACTCAACATAACACAAGATAACACAAGATAACACAAGATAACACAAGATAACACAAGATAACACAAGATAACACAAGATAACAACACTTTATTCTAGAAAGTTGCTGATTTGCTTTGGCAACAAGAAATCATCTCACCTAAATTGCAGTTTTTTCACAAATGTTAAAACAAATGAGATTCCAAGTCTCAATACTAGACTAAATGACTTGTTTTTTTTTACCTTGACAGAGGTTACTCATCAGCCTGGTCTCCATTACAGGCTTACTCATTACCTATGTCACTGAACTTCCTCCAAACTGACACTGCAACAATCATCTGTGAGCTCGGCTGTTGCTTTGCAAACACAAGCGGGATTCAAAAATTGCAAGTAAAAGTCGTGGTATATATATTGAAACCTCCTGCTACGCTAACCAGAGTGTGTAGGCTACAGAGTGCAGCACATACAAAGACACTGTGCTGACCTCATCTCGTAAGAGACAAACATCAACGATGAACTTTATGTTCCTTCACCTTATTGTCGACTGTTTTTAAATTCAAGCAGTTTATACGCAGACGCCTGGACCGTTAGTCATCGTCTTCCTAGGTTCTCCTCGTGTGTGTGGTTAGCGTTAGCTTAGCTTTGCAAACAGTTAGAACAGCTGACACTTCAGTCACGTGGTGAGGAAGAGAGAGCAAGAGACGGACACTCGTGGAAACAGTCAGCAAAAGAAAATGAAAGAGAGAGAGAGGGAGAGGTCATTAGGGAGGCTATGGTAGAAGGGGAGAGAGGGGGATGAGAAGGATGACAGACAGTTGGTCAGATTGATATAACAAGCCCTCCATCTCCCAGTGAAACCCTCCATGCTGGCCACTATAACTGTAGAAGCCTGCCTGCTAGCTGTCCCAGGCTGTCCAATACTCCACACCAGACTGCTGTGTGTACATTGATAGTATGTAAAGACAGTAGAGCTTGTGTAGTTTGGGGGAATACACAACATTCAGTGGGGATTTGAAAAAAAGAAAAATCGCATGACTATGTTGAAAAAAAGAAGATCTAGAAACGTACTAAAAGCTAAAAACTGCACCCAACGTATTTTGTTGTTTCTTCTACAGCTGCAGTTTGGAACTTACAATTATGAGCAGCCAAATAGAATAAAGGCGTTTTAATTGATTTTTGAAGTGGCTCTTTTGTTCGCCGCGTGATTACCGGAGGATCCTGTTTTTAAACTAGAAAAATACCCAACCCCGCAATCTTCCATCATTAGAAGTTATGACGCATCTTTTTTTTCCCCACGACTATTTTGGTTGCTCAAAACGTCAAAATGTCAAAATATGGTGAAATAGATCGGCAGCAAGGAGGAAATTAACGGTTTTGCTCAATTTCTGAAAAGCCCACTTCTTGGAGGAAGCGTCTTTGTGCGGGACACATGCAGGATTTTGTATAAACCGTTCAACGTTGTCTAGATGCTTTTGTTTTTGTCTTCAGCTGGGCCTCTGAGTGGAAGACAAGTCATGGGAAAAAAAAAAATCTTGGAACCTGGAATAGACGTGGAAAAAATATGGAAGAAAATATGACAGTAAGTTAGTCAGTCTGTGTGTGACCAGAACAGCTCATGGATTTATTTATTGGTCAGAAAATCCAAATGGTACAGCCTGTGAATCACATGATCCAAGCAGTACACGCACGCCATCACTCATCATTTGTCATTGCCAGAAACTCTGAAAGCCTGAGCTCCGTTTGTCCTGGCAGCACGGCGCCGTCTTCCTGTTTTGTGCCGTAAAGCAATCCGGCAGATTTCCCCTCCCAATTTCCGACCCGGACGGCACACAATGTAAAACGCAGGAACTTGGACGGAGCGACCACGGCAGAGTCACTCATTGGTCGTGACATCAGAACAGGGCAGCCTCTTAATCAGACCATAAAAGGGTAAGTTAGGCAAAAGCTTACATCATTAAGACAGAGATGATCGTATATCCAGTAAGACCACGCCTGTATGACACAGTGTTGCTGATGCTACCTTTGCAGCGCGTCAGTAAACGGTCCTTTGACGATGTCCGGTGCACATTTACCCAGATGGTTCGCGGAGTCCAACCAGCAACCTTCGATTCACAACCCCGCTGTTCTCATGTCTGCACGTGCGTGATATTTATAGCGCTCCGCTTTGGCGTGATGCAACCCTCCTAAGCCGACAGTACAGCAGGTATCTGTTAACAAACTACAGGTCTAACTGATCAATGTTTGTCATTTAGCCCCTGATGTCATTTATGTAATGCATATAATTGAATGACGGCGACAGTGTGGACAGATTGCTGGCAGAGTGTGAAGCGTCGCTAAGGATGCTATGAATAGAGCTTAATGAATACGGCTCGGTATTGTTTTGAACGCTGTTTACCGGGGACAACATGATCATCGTGCGAGGAAAACGCCCAGTGAAATAACTACTTAACCACAGTGGCTGCCCTGCCCTGTCACTCAGTCAGTCAATAGGCCTGAGGCTGAAACAGTAGACACATCCTAGTCACATAATCATAGTGGATCAGAGGGCTGAAGGACATATTGGGTATTTGTGCCGATACCTTTTGAATCCATGACCTCTATTGCACCTCAATCCCCCCCCGCCTAAGAACAACTCAAGTTACAGGACAAACAAAATGCTGTTTATAGTGGAATAATGGCCCTGAAATAATGATGCTTTTAGATGATGAGGTCACTGGAATAAACCAGTGGAAGTTCTGGACCTGAAATAATGTTTTTGGCACAAAACAATGAGGATTTTACATCTGGACGTCCCAAATTTATTATGTGAATGATGTTTCAGAACGGAGATAATTACAGGGGACTAATCTTTTAACAGCCCGGGGGGGGAAATAACCTGTTTATGGGAAGATAATAGACATTTTAGACCAGAAAATATGACGGCTGTTGCACACCTGCACAAATAATCTCTCTCGTTCATTCAGGCTAAATCCTTGTTTTTTTTAGAATAGCAAATACCACTATTGGTTACCCGTCAAAGAGGCTTAGGCTTTAAGTAATGATCTGTGACATTTTCTACTCTCCATCGCTGACTGATACAACACAAGAGTGATTCAACCTCTCGCCAGTTCATGAAAGCTTTTCCATCTGCTGTTGTAAACACCCAAAAATGAGAGAATGACTAAATAAAAATGCAACTTTATAAACACAAACTAGGACGAAATGTGGTCAACGTCAATGAATCAGAACGAAATGATGTCAGAGACAGACCAACTGGACATTTTATTGAGTGGGTGTTTTCTCATCAATTGGATGCTGAAGTGGGGGTGGGGGTGGGGTGGGGGGGGGGGGTAACACACCTTCAGACCAGGTACAGGAACTCCTAACCACTTCTTTGCCACAGTCACCACACCCACCACCCAGTCTGAATAAAACAAGCCGCCGGCCATTAAAACGAGGAACAGGCTTGGTAATTACTAGCCATCGTCTCTATTATTATAGCCAAGTACATGGAAGGTGGTTTTGGAGCAGGAGTACTGATGAGTTTTTACCATCTCTGTATCCGTGTGTCCGTCTGGATCTCTCCTCATTACATCTGCTTACACAAATGCAGCATCTTCATTCAGTTTACTTATTTATACCGATTTTATAATTTATGATATGATTTACTGCTGCTGCAAATACTACTACTACTACTACTGCAACTACTACTGCTGCTGCAACTACGACTGCTGCTGCTACTGCAACTACTACTACTACTACTACTACTACGACTGCTGCTGCTACTGCAACTACTACTACTACTGCAACTACTACTGCTGCTACTACTACTGCAACTACTACTGCTGCTACTGCAACTACTACTACTACTACTATTACTACTACTACGACTGCTGCTACTGCAACTACTACTGCAACTACTACTACTACTACTACTGCTACTGCAACTACTACTACTACTGCTGCTACTACTACCACTACTACTGCAACTACTACTGCTGCAACTACTACTACTGCAACTACTACTACTACTACTGCTACTGCAACTACTACTACTACTGCTGCTACTACTACCACTACTACTGCAACTACTACTACTACTACTGCTACTGCAACTACTACTGATACTGCTGCTACTACTACCACTACTACTGCAACTACTACTGCTGCAACTACTACTGCTGCTACTGCAACTACTACTGCTACTACTACTACTACTGCAACTACTACTACAACTACTACTACTACTGCAACTACTACTACTACTACTACTACTACTACTACTGCAACTACTACTACTACAACTACTGCAACTACTACTACTACTACTACACCAAATGAAGGTGACTACAGCACCATTGAAGAGTGTGTTTGTAAAAATCAAGGGCCAGACACCCCAACAGCATTTTAAAATTAGCGTGCAGCACAACAACATGTGAAAAAGAAGCCAAGTCAAAACACATGTTGTACATGTGGGTGTGGAGTACATGTGAAGCAAATGGGATTCAAAGTTAGCGTTGCATAACTGTGTATCTACACGTCACTTTCATCAGGGAGTCAGGCCAACATCTCCCCCGGGGGATTTTGTGATTGCAACATGAGTTGCAATTAAAAACAGATGCAAAAACCAAGTTAAATGACAATAAGTTTGCTTTCATTTTTTTTTCTCTCACACCAATTTGCTTCTCTCTCCATCCTTCTGTCCGTCCGTCCTCTCTCTCTCCAACGAAACCAGCTGATTGATTTGATCCCTTAATGATTCTGTGGCTGTTGGTAGGTGGTGAGAGGTCATCAGCTAGCTAATAATAGACCTGACCAGTGTGTGTGTGTGTGTGTGTGTGTGTGTGTGTGTGTGAGATATTTACCTTCGATAGATGGGGCCTGGTCCTGAGCAGAATACAGCATCTCTTTGAATGCCTGCAGGGAGGGAGAGAGCGGGATTAATAAATATGTCACGTGTATTTGATTTCCTGACATTTCTGACTGAAGGCAAATAAACGCCTCGCTCGTTTGTCCCACGTCTCCGAGGCAACGGCGCGACAATGTAAACAACCATTTACTGTGTCACACTGCAATCACCGCTGCCACGTTAGCAACTACTGGCTAGCTAATACGCATCTGCGGCGTGATCCCAACCCTCACATCATCTGATGCGGGGGGTTCCTGAACTTCCTCCATGTCAAGGACCCCTGTGTAGAGCGCAGACCCCCATTTGAGAGGACGGGCGAGGAGGTAAAGAGTGGAGAGAGTGACACCTCTGATCAGAATAGACGTTTTACATTCTCTCCTCCTCCCGACTTCAAGGAACATTGAATGCTAATCTTCATTTTGCTTCGGACCTCATGGAATCCCCTCAAGGACCCCAGTTTGGGAAATTTAGCATTAAGCTATGCTATGCTAAGCTATGTCATTTTCCATTGCATGTTCCCTTCCTTCGAGCCACTTTGTACACGTATACTGTACACTGGGGGGGTTAGGCGGTCTCATCTACACTGATCTGGTGTAGATGTACTCAGGCGTTGACAGATTGAAGTCTGTAGCCTACACAATATGTTACTTGTAATGTTATATTTGCCTCACAAAACGAGTCAAATCAAGTGAAAAGGGAGTATAACAGTCCACTGAGGTTGCAGCATAGCCAACAATAAGTGAGACGGGTGTTGCATCCCCCACCTTCCCACCAACGTTTTATACTGCACCAAAGGACATTCGATATCGGGGACAGCATCGTTTGCCAATCGGAGTACTTGGACTAAACATACTGATGCACCTCCAGCAGCAGCTCCCTCCATCCTCTGGTCCTCTGGTGTTGCAGCACTGTGCAGCCAGTCAGCCAGCCAGTCAGCCAGCCAGTCAGCCAGCCAGTCAGCCAGCCAGTCAGCCAGCCAGTCTCGCCCTGTGTTAGTCATTGTTGGTGGATCTGCAGTCTATGCTGCAGTGCATCTCTGCCGTGGAGAGCATTAGCCAACAGTCATTCAAACATGCGGAGTGCTAGCAGGACAGCGGCACAGTCACCCTCTTTCATCCCCCCCCCCCCCCTCTCCCTCTCTGCCAGGGTTAGATAGTAGAGCACTCAGATAGTCAGTGTGCTGTAGAGAGCGGCAGATAACAATGGCCGCACTGTACGCCAACCAGCCAGGCAGCCACGGAGCAGCAGAGGAGGATGGGCTCGCTGCTGCAGCAAACACAAGGCCGAGTGAAGGTCACGCCGCAGCCCGCTCAGCCCGGACTTTCACCGGCCGGCCGGCGGAGCCACAACAACAACAACAACAACAACAACAACAACAACAACAACAACACGGCAACACAAAAGCGCAGCGGTGCAAATGAGCAATAACGAGGCAGTAAGAGGACTCCGTCATTCAGCCTGCCTGCCATTCCAGATGTACACGCTACATTATGGGCATATCAGTCACAGTGACTAGACTCAACACCAGAACAATAATACGTATGATTTGGGCAAATAGGGCCAATCAATTAGGGGGACGGGACGCTGTTCACGGTTGCAGCCCCACACGTTGTGATCTAGTGCAGCAGGTCAGAATATCACAACACAGATCTGCATGACCATATTTTTAAGACCTCTAAAACTCAATTGACGACTTAAGATACAATTTACCTTTTAAGGCTTTGAGTTTAGGTAATATCATTTAAAACAATTGGGCCAGAAAGCCTGGGAACGCGAACGCAAACACACACACACACACGTAGAACACAATCCGTCTGTGTACATGTGTAGTAACAACAAATCAAAGTGTTTCCATTGATTGAAAGTGAGGACAGAGCTAAAGTGTGACAGCGGGAATCAATGGCGAATAAAAAAGCAGTTTGTCAGTGTAACATGACAGATTAACTACTCATCGGGTAAGAGAGAGAGAGAGAGAGAGAGAGAGAGAGAGAGAGAGAGAGAGAGAGAGAGAGAACTGGGGTTGACAAGCATGTGAATGTGTTGACATCCACCGTTGGGACCGGTTCAGCTGCTACTAAGCCACCGTGGCTGAACAGACCAGGAAAAGAGCGCCACCTACAGAAACTCAAACTCCATCAACAGAAAAGTCCAAGGAGGACGACGTCACAGTGCTGGAGAGCCTGTTTGATTGACAGGTGATCTCTGGGAAGTCCGGTGAAGAAACAGCACAACGATGAGCGCTGAACACAAAGAGGATCTTGCAAATTACCACTTTTTTATGCTTTTGGAGGATTTGTGCTCCATCAACAAACCATCAGACAGAAACAGAGCAGACACCTTTCACCTTGTCTTGTTCCTGTCTCCTCCTGATGAAGCAGCCCTTTACTTTTCCTGCACGACAATTAAAAGTCATAAACCGCTAAAACGCTAACGCTAACGCTACTGCTAATGGAAGCGGTTCGTGTGTTGCGACGTAAACATCTTCTCCCCCAACACGGGAGAGTTTGGCGTATTTGTACTGCGGAAAAAATGAGGATTTTCCGGATTGACAGGATGTTGCTGGGTGCTAGCATGTTAGCTTGTTATTGTTGTGTCTTTTTTCGCGTCACAGCTACGCGACAGGATTCCTGCCTTGTTGTAATTTTGTACCCCTGAATCAAGTCAACTGTTACGGCCTTCTACCGAGCTCCCGTCCTGAAAGTGTAATGTCGGAGCGCTTCCATGACCTAAAAACGCTCTTCCTTCCTGGTTGGTTAACGTTTGGTGGGAAAGAAGCTGGAAAACACATTCTGCTAAGCGGCCCATTTGTAAAATTTCCCTGCTAAAGAAAATTTCCTTCCCTAGAAAATTCCCTGACTTTCCCTGTCTGGAATACAACCCTCTCAAAAAAATCAATACTATTGCAGGTATTCCACGACCAGGGCGGATAGTGCTTTCATGTCTGACAACCGTAACGTTCAGATCAATAACAACACTATTATATTACACGCTCAGCTGAAAAACAAAACAGGTGCTGAGGTGGAGATGAACCGGGGTGGAAACGCCTCTCTCCTTTCTGGGAATATCACCTGAGCTGTTTTCCTGAGCGCCCACAGGAAAACGAGGAAAACCCGCGGTGATCTCTGCGTCGGGTTTCTGAACGGGTTCGGCGGGGTCGGTCGAGGTCGCCGCCGCGTAACAAGACGTTTCAGATGAGCGTACGCAATCTGGCTGTGATAGTAGAACACGGTCGGTTTAAAAGGTGACAGGAAGTTAGGATGACAGACTTTGTTAGCTTACGCCACGCTATCTTCACCACCACACACACACACACACACACACACACACACACACACACACACACACACACACACACACACACACACACACACACACACACACACACACACACACACACACACACACACACACACACACACACACACACACACACACACACGGGTGATAACTGCAACTGTGCCCCTTGAGCAACACTACACTTTCCCACACTTCTCCTAGAGCAAGTGTGCATGGTGTGTGTGTGTGTGTGTGTGTGTGACTAGTAGGCTGGCTCAGCATGTGCTAAGGCGTAAGTTTCCAAAACAAAACACACACGCACGCGCGCACGCACACATGCACGCACGCACACACACACACAGCTCAACAGGGTTGGAGGCCGGCCCTGCTTATCCCTCACAGATTACTTCTCTCTGTCCTTTACTCCTTCACTCTCTCCACCTCCACCTCTCCTTCACTCTCTCTACCTCCACCTCTCCTTCACTTTCTCCACCTCCACCTCTCCTTCACTCTCTCCACCTCCACCTCTCCTTCACTCTCTCCACCTCCACCTCCACCTCTCCTTCATTCTCTCCCTCTCCCCCCCACCCCTCCTTGGCCTCCCGCTGGCCTTGTAGCTCCGCCTCTCTCTGGCCCGTTACCCAGACACACACCTTACACCATCACCGCAGGCAGGCGCTCACACCACATCAGCTGACCACAAGTCTGTGGGAATGATCAAGCGTGTGTGTGTGTGTGTGTGTGTGTGCCTTCAGTGAGTGCAAAGGCATGGATGGGTCTTCTCCCCCCTTCTCATTCCCTTCCTTCTCCTCCTACCTATTTCCCAAACTCCCTTCTCCCTCAAGCCTCTTTTCCTCATCCCTTCTTTCTCCCTCTTTTCCCCAACCCACTCTCTCTCTCCATGTCTTTCTGCTCCCCTCTTCTTCTTTCTCTCTCTCTCTAACCCCATCATCTCCTTTACCTAATCTCTTATACATTCCTACCCCCCCCCCCCGCGAGGAGAAAAACACATTATATCTTGACACCAAACTGTCAGGAGGATTATATGAGTCATGAGTGGATTATGCTCTCATCTGTGTGCTGTGGAAACCTCACATCCCCATCATTTTCAGCATTTGTGTGTTTTTGGTTTGTGTTTTGGTGACGGTTGACGTTGTCCCCCGGCAGACCTGCGGGACAACGGCTCGCTAAACGTCAAACCTGCACGGGCAAGCAAAGCGTTTTCCCTCCATTTCCAGAAGACCACCGCCGACTTCTGGAGACGTGATGTTTGTTGCGGGACAGAGACGCTCTACTTCAGGACGCTGAACTCCTGGCTTCCTGCAGAACATCTGACTGAGCATTTCTCAAAACTATGTAGGGCAGAAATTGAAGACACTGTTTTGATTTTGTTTGAGTGGTTCAGTATTTTTCCCCAGGCAGTTTCAGACCAACTCAGCGAAACGCATCACTAGTGGACTCGGTCCAGATTGGCTCCCCTCACTTAAGACTTCCTGAAATCCGTCCAATCTGGCCAGTTTGCAGCTGTTGGAGCTGGAAAGCCTCAACTCAGCAGGTTCACCTCATTTGAATTAGTGCTGGTGTTGTCGGCCAATCAGGATCCAGTATTCTGCCTGTGAGGACTCGGGTATTCAAATTCCTTTGAGTCATTTGATTCAACTTTTAACTAAACTACATTTATTTGCAAAATATACTGTGGCTCAGGATAAGATGTTCTTCATGGTATGCTTTAATCCTGTTATTACATTCCAGATTTGATTCAAATGACTAGATTTTCCTCCCTGCTGCATCCTGAGAGAGAGAGAGAGAGAGAGAGAGAGAGAGAGAGAGAGAGAGAGAGAGAGAGAGAGAGAGAGAGAGAGAGAGAGAGAGAGAGAGAGAGAGAGAGAGAGAGAGAGAGAGAGAGAGAGATCTCTCTAATACCAGTCAGGTGGCAGCCAGCGTCATAACCATCCTCGTCTTCCACGTGCTTCTTACCTCTCTCTAATTCTCTCCCTCCTTCCCCTTCTCTCATTCATCTCTCTCTCTAATTCTCTACCCTCCTTTTCTCTCTCTCTCTCTCTTCCTCCTTCTCTCTCTCTCTCTCTCTCTCTGTATGGGGATTGTCACAATAAAGCCTTTGAAAACTTTGCTCTCTCCCTCTACACTGACCTCTGTATTTCTTCCCCCCCTCTTTCCTTCTCCTCTCTCTCTCTCCCGTTCCCTCTCTCAGCCCAGTTTCTCCCAGGCTCCTCCCTCTGGAGTCTCCTTGTCTTCTCCCTCTCCCTCAGATCCTAATCAGATGACAGTAGAATGGGAGTCTGTCTTCCATGACTGTGTTCTGCTGAGGGGCAACAACTGGACCAAAAACACAAACACACACAGACGGATAAAAGAAAATACATGAACGCATGCACCATGTTTTCTGGGAGTGTTGTTCAATTCCAATGGCTGGAGGAGTATGGGCTGGAAAGTCAGACGTCTCATCACTGAGTCATTGGTATTGATCGACCCCATCAACCCTCACAGATATATTATGGTCATGTGCTGTGGGGCAGTAAAAAACGTACTTATTGCCCCTTTAACACAAAGAAAACACATGTCTAAATGCTGCCCAAACATCCCCTGCGCTCACTCTGCAGGGCATGCTATGTGCTTGTTCAAATCTGGCTCATGACCTTTGACCCCGGGGCCAGAAATGAACACTAGCCACTAGACAAATGTTTATGTTTTTATTTTTTCTGATTAAATGTAAACAATGCACACTTCAGGCACTGAAATAACGTGGGAAAATACCCAACTCACACACAGTAGATTTGCAGAATCAAGTCTGAATCAGAAAAAACAAAACCACAATGTGTTGGTGTTCCCATTTCTCAGCCATAGCGGCTGTCAAAATAATAAAACGTTGCTGGGGAATTTCGCAATCCAACAGCCACTTTCAGACGGTTTCCTGCCCCGTTGGCCACATTTCATCCCTCTCTCACCCAGCGCTTCTGTCACTCTGCCCTGCTCGCTATCAGATGAAGCAGAAATGCTACAGATGATCTTAAAAGCACACAAGCACACGCACACACACACACACACACTTTGTCTCTGCCTGTCCCTCTTAATGAATGCAATAAGCCTCAGTCTGTTTGCGCAAACCTAATTATATGCCTGTCTATCTAATGGAGGCCTGACCCTGAGTGGCCTGGTGCACGGTACTACAGTGCCTGTTGTTCTAAGTATAAACCTATGAATTAGGGTTGCGCAATTAATCAAAACATATCTTTGCAAATTGCTGCAATTTCCAATCTGCAAAAGGCTTTCTGGTTTGTTTCCCCACAGAGGGAAACGTGCTGCAGAAAGATTCATTCGTTCTTGTGCTGTGCAGAATTCAAAGCTAGCATAACTAGCATCTCCTTTCCTCCACAGCCCAACATTTCTGAACATGTGTAGGAAAAGGAACAGCCGAGTGACTAATGACAAGAAACAAATAATCTGGTTGATTGATGCATTTCTGAATCACTCTGCATTCATTTCTGTGCACGACTGCTTCTCTGTCTCTCTCTCTCTGTCTCTGTCTCTCTCTCTCTCTCTCTCTCTCTCTCTCTGATACGTAAACAACCCGCTAAGCGGAAACGTCACGTGCGTGGAAAGATAATAAGTGCTTTTTTTCAAGTGTTCAACATGTATTTAAGCATGTATTTACGTCTGTCTGTGTGTGTGTGTGTGTGTGTGTGTGTGTGTGTGTGTGTGTGTTCCCTGACAAGAGCCAGTGAACAAATACCACTTTCCATGCCAAATTAAGAACACGGAAATGAAGTACCCCCAAAGTGTAATTCTCCGTTGCCTTCGGGGCTTTTCTTCCCCCGGCGTTCGACCACAGTCAAGCGAACGTGAAACCGACTGCTAAAGCACATTATTATTATGATTGTTTCACCGATTCATGTGGTAACCAGGGAGCTAGTTAGCCGTCTTTCTCGTTTCCTCCTGTTTTTTTTTAAAATCTTATGCGCGTGCAATACTTGAGGAAAATATCAGTACATGCGGGGGTAAGTATATATGCGTTGTATAAAAGCCATCAAGCCTGAGAGAACGCTCTTTACTGTGATAGCGGGTACTTCGGTGATGCCGACAGTACTCCGCTGTGCCTCGTAGTTACCTGTATCACTGCCGATAACCGCAGTAGAGGATGTCCTATGAGTTTGTCATTGCTAGAGTACCGTTACGATCCTATCAGTCACTTGGGGAGGAGAAACACCGGGAGCAATTTGCACTATATTGTCTATTCTATTCTGTTTTCTATTGTTGTGAGCTGCCATAACACGTGAATTTCCCCACGGCGGGATCAATAAAGTTTATCTTATCTTATCTTATCTTATCTTATCTTAAGACTGGCCATTCACTTGTGTAGCCATATAGATGGTAAAGGGGGGACCCCAGGTTGAATTATACTTCAACCAGCTCCCTGGCTGTCTACTTTAATACCTTCTCCCTGAAGAAAACATTGAAGAGAAGATGGTGGCGTGCATCCTTTAAATAGGTTGAGAATGCAAGATGGGGAACATTATTCTCTTGTTTTGGTCTTGCAGAACATAGAGAGGCATTTCGGTGGATGGCTGTCGACAGGCATCGGCAGCTATGGCGGTCGTCGGTGTGTGTTTACACCAGAAACAACTACTTCTTCGCTGGTAGTTGTTCATTTTTGCAGCATTAGTGCCTCTTCCTATGCAATGGGCCTAAAGCATATCGGATGTCACAGCCAAGGGTCTTGATAAAAGCATTTCATCACCTAAAAGATGAAATATGCTCCTGACTGTGTGGAAACCAAGAGGATATCCTCAACGGCACACATAAGTGGGCCCTTTTGACAAGTGACAACTTAACTGCAGATTTCCTAGCATCCTCACAGCCGCATGCTAGCTCACTCACCTCCCGCCTGAAGGCATGTTTAACGCTCACCTCTCCTCCGAGGAACCGAACGATATTATATTACAGAGTAAATCGGTTACAGTTTGACCTTCTCAATTCAAATCCTGATCCATTAAAAAAAAAAAAAAAAAAAAAAAGACGGTTTGTGCAAGTAATTATTTGCTGTATCCATCAATGGGGACATTTCTAGAAAACTTTTACGCCTCAATTGTGGTGAAAATATCATATTAGTAATGTTAAACCCTCTTGTTCTGAGGTTGTTTGATTTCCCTGGTTGGTCATCTTTTCAGTCAGGGTCTCCTAGTTAATCCAATTCACCTCATTTGGATACGTAGAGGAGATGTGTGAGGGGAACGTGGGCAGAGTTGAACTACAGTACAGACAGAGGACCTAATATTGACAATTTCACAAAGGGGACGGTATGAAAGGTAAAAGTATTTCCTCAAGATTTCCCTAAAATAATGAGGTTTCCCGTGGTGACGAGAGAGTTTGTGGTTCACCCCCGGGCCCACGGCGGGATGACGTCCAGTTGGTATTGCGATTGAAGAAAGTCTCTTCACCCGATGTGTCTAAATATGAAAAATGACTTTAGAAGTATAGCCGTTAAAGTCAGTCTATCTCGTGGTCCTCATCTGCCCCTCCTGTGCTGCCATTCCTCATTCATGACACCAAGACCATAACAGTGCCGGGTCGGGTGTTGTTCAAACTTTCAAAGGCTTTTCCTCCCTGACAAGAACGCTATTCTGGGGGGGGGGGGGGGGGGCACCGGCCCGCAGCGGCCATATTTAAACTGAATGTTCTGCAGCGAGATAGAAAGATGCCGATGCTGTGACCTCAAGTGAAAACAGAGGGTTGTTGATTCGCCCTTATTTTTCTGTCTGTCTCCGTCCGCCGTTCCGACTGAAACCAGCCACCATCAGCAAACTCACTTCCCATGAAGGAACACACCGACTCTGGCCTCCCACCCTGGCACCCTAGGGCCCCATGTCCCTTACCTCCTCGCTCCCTCCCCCCCCTCCCCTCTTTCCATCGCTTTGCTTCTTCCTCGACTTGCTCCTCCCTTTTTTAAGCTCGGTTCATCCTTCCCTCTCCTCTCTCTACACCCCCCCCCCCACCCCCCATCCCTCTCCCTACCTTTAATAAAAAATGTCCTTGACTTTGACTTCCTGCTACAGCCAGTCAGTCATCCAGCAAGTTTTTCAGTCTGCCAGTGAGTCTTTGAGCTGTTTTTAACACAGATGGCTGGCTGTCGGGGCGTTCACCTTGCCATAGTTCCCGTCTTGTAGTCATGCTAGGAATAAGTCAAGTTAAAAAAAGAACTGCTTTTATCATGGGTGCTATTGGGAAATGCAGCCAGGCCTTCATTCAGTCAACAAACCAGTCATATCTTACACATTTCTGCAAATAAAATTCCAGAACGTTTCTTTGTGCGGTTGCAGTTTTAAGCTTTTCACTTCAGAGGCCTTGTAGTTCGTCAGGTTTTCACAACGTTCCTGCAAGGATACGCAATCACAACACGCAGAAACAACACCTTGACCTGAAGAGAGCAGCAGGGAGAAAACATGACAGGTGTGGGCCAGCATGAAATTAGAGAAGCCGTCTGCCTCTGGTTCAGCGCACATCCCATCATAACAGCTCGTGGCACATCCCTGTGTGTCTAACTGTCCCGCTATGTGTCTGACCCAAACACAGCTGCCATGAGAAAACATGACAGGCACGGAACGGCCCTGGCCGGCATGGGTCTCCAAACATCACGGGCCTAAAACTAACTTGGCCCGGGGCCGGACTTACAACTGGGTGGAACAACAAGCTACATCTGGGCTGCGTCCTACAACTGCAAGTGCAGGAAAACAAACCTGTGTGATGCTGTCATGGAAATACGTAACAGAAAAAGCGCATGGGAATACTTTTACCCACTTTTCTGAGTTCTCGCTAGGCTGGTACAGGGAGTACTTTAGTAAGGCTGGATATTAAGATTGGGCTTTAGTAGTACATCCTCCTGTCAGCAGACATAAACACATATAAACCTGCACTGATATATCGCTTTTAAATGTGCAAAGAAGGGCTACAGTCAAGAAGAAAAAAAACACTGAACCAATATGAGGTGGTGGTGCAGTGATTCCCTATAGGCAGCAGTAGCGCAAGACACTCAAATGGGAGAAAAACAGGCACAACCTGAGGAAGGCTCTGGCTCTAAATACATTTCAAACCAAGTCGACCATCATTTCCCCCCCTGCATCTACGAAAACAATGTGTCAGAAGTGCAAGGGTGATGACTTCAGGCCAATAAGCAGAGCTCCAGGTTAATACTACTTGACGTGAAACAAACAAACGCATGAATAAATGAATGTCTGAATAAATAAAACACAGTCAATAATAATAATAATAATAATCCCCGCCAGCAAAAAACTGAGTCAGTGGATGTTTAAAATAGTTCCCGGCCTCCTTAATGTCACAACTTTTAGAAACAGGAAGGCTCTGGCGCGGTGAGGGGCTTCACCGGCTCAACGGTGCTGCAGTCACACTGTGCTAAACTATGTGACTGCAGAGCATCGGCGATGACTTATGAGAATACTGCAACTACTGTCACCCAACAATGCAGCTACTGCTGCTTGAGCAGGAAGGAGAGAGAGAGAGAGAGAGAGAGAGAGAGAGAGAGAGAGAGAGAGAGAGAGAGAGAGAGAGAGAGACGAAGGGAGCAGAATTATTATTGCTGCATAAACAGCTGTAGGACATATCTTGATGTCTATTTATACACATGCATAGACTATAACAACTAATGATGTACATACTGACATATTAACAACATGCATGTACACACCCAACCGGTCACGATTGAGGCTACGATGCTACATTTCTTCCTGCATTCTGTCACACACGCTGGTTAGCCCAATAGCCCAATTGAATGCATCCACACTGAAATACAGGTAACGCCTCCAGAATTGAGACTCTGTGTGTTAAACTGGTGTCATTGTTTTAACATGAAGGCCAACCTCAGCTCACTGTGCCAATTACTTGTGTAACAGCTAACGGCATGCCTCTGGAACAGCCAACAATTGAGAATTCACTGGTAACAGAGTTGCCTACAGAGCAGACTAGCTGGGCCCCTGCTTTAAAGAGCGATTATAATCTATACATGGGGCTGACATGGGAACCTTCACCGTGTGGGGATCAGCAGCACAGTGAGAGTTGAGGCGATGAGGGGTGTACTGTGATCCTAACATCCTTCATCACATTGGTACTTTTAATGGGCCAGTATCCTCTGAGTACCCAAGCACACCTGCGGCTGCGTTCTTTAAAATGTATGCCATTTGTGTACACGATCATATATGACATCATGTACTAGGTTTTAAATGCTTCATCAGCTTGCAGGGTTGACTATAATTTAATAACGGCGATGTATCAAAGGTTGCAGATTCGTGCCTGAGCTATCTGCACCCTCGGTTGTCCGTTTGGACTCGGTGACCCCATGATGTTAAAACACCAGGAACCTGTTTGAGCTTGGTCAGCAGATGAGGACAGACGGGGGGGGTTAACAGGCATCGTGAATAGCCCAATAAATGATGAGTCAGCCACATGCCTTGTCTCCACAACACATTCCAAGCAGCCAACACGGATAGACACGGCTAGGTTAGCAAAGCCGTCCCTGGCATGAAAATGCACACAAAGTTCATGTGCAAAGCAACAAAACAAATCTGGTTTGGCTAGTTTGGCTAGCTAACACTGGGTAGCTACAGCGCTTCCTTTGCATACATAACATTAGCTAACCAATTCTGTTCTTTCTGCTTTCACAACGGCGCGCACCATCTACAACTGATGCCTACATGGTCACGGGCAGAGATAACTGGGGTTTGAGTTGTGGCTAGACTGCTAGCTATCGTCACTAACGGACTAGTTAGCCAGTCAGCTAGCTAGTGGCTAGCACAGTGTAGGTTGAATGTAACGTTAACATACCTCATATTGAATGTACTGTTTTCTCCACTCCGGGGTGATGTGGGCTGAGAGATGCTCCGTGAATTTCATCCTGTCGGTAACGGTGGCGACCCCTCGCCTTGTCTTATTGTAACCAAGATAAAATATCGCCCAAAAAGTGGACGGCTGGCCGGTTTGTTAATCGAAATTCAGCAGCGGGACGTTTTGACAAGGTGATCCGCTAAACGATGACTCTCATCCAGAGATTACGGCCGGGGTGGCTCGGTCGAAGACAGAGAGATGCCCTTTTTATCTTAACGTTAACCTAGCTAGCTAACGGCATATAGTTCTATCATTTCACAGTCGTCAAGGTGACAGTGGCGTCACATCGTTACAGAGAAATGCTTCAATCTCCTTTAAACTGTAGCGTCAATGTCGCAAAATAGCGTTTAGTTGCTGGTAAACAGGCTCAAATTGGCGCTAGCTTCCTGGCTATCTCCCCCCTCTCTCTCCTTTTCCCTCTGTGGTTCACTCTGTACCTCTCTCTACCCCCCGTCCCTTGCTGCCTTCAAGTGCTGTCGGAAATATTGCGTTTACGAGTAAAAGCGCACATGAGGACCCATGGGCGTCAATTGGGTATCGCAAGGTGTGGCACTTGATATAACTTAACCTAACTGAGTCCAAATTCTATCTTGAGGTTTTATCATCGTGATGCAGAGCAAAGGTCACACAAAATAACCAGAAATGTGTTTGGATGCCATGTAAAAAAGCATTTAGAGAGCATTTAGTTCAATATTCCCTCTAGACTGATAGTGTGGTGACCTACTTCTAATAAATCATCCAAACAATAATATCTTGCCAACACTCATTTCTCCACTTTGTCCGAAGGAATGCAGTCGATATAAGTGGGTTTGGGAGTTTTGGTGATAAATGCTTAAGGTTTAGTTCATTAACGCCCTTGGAAAATCCTCAGCAAAATGCTAATTATAATTATGTGACATTTAGAGGGCGGAGAGCATGCGAGTCGTGTCAAGAACTGATGGTAAAAGTGATGTATTTATGTTATTGTTTGCTTAATTAATTACATGTTTTGTTAATTCATTAACTAATGAATTAATTAAAACATTAATTTCATGCCTGATGCATATTTTCTCTTCACCTCCTAGCTCTCTGACGCTTTCTAAAATGAAATTTCCACCAATGAAACGACTTTTGTTACAGGGTGCATTTTGTTATGTCGGCAAAGAAATACAGCATAGATTGAGGTAATATTAACATATGACTAATAATAATAATCAAACATAAATCAATAAGTATCAGTGTTAGCAGCAGAAATATGACAAAGAACCATTCAATAACAATCGTTGGAGGGCTTTGTTTTTCTTCGCACTGTTTATCAGTTGACATTAAGTGACAAACGTTGCTGGTGTTGAATCTTCCAAAGAGACCGTGAAGGCAGCATCTGTGACGTTGGTCGCCACCTTTTTGAGAAGGTGACGTAGCTGTTGCGTTTGTCTTCGTATGGGGAGAAATTCAGGTGGAAAGTTTCCATCTCCCGTCCTCCTGCTTCCGCTTTTTCAGCTTGATTTAGAAGATGATGAGGCCTGGGAATAAAAAAGACAATCTGATACACGCCCTTATAAATAACTAGTAACCCTGTAATACATTTTAGAAGGATGCTACTCAAACAAACTATATCAAACTATATCAAATATCCAATAGGAATATTATAGTGATACCATAGGAGTTAAAAAATGCCATAAAGTACAATGAGTTCACTAGAAAATCACTATTGAGCACCACTATCCATCCCTACTGGGATATTCTAGGACTATTACAGAGATACTAAAGGAGAAAGGTCACTGTAAAACCACTACTGAGTACCATAGACATTATTATAAATCACCATGGTACTATTACAGTGATACCATAGGAGATGAAGCACACCATAAAGTATGATAAGGTCACTGGAAACACACTACTGAATACCGCAGACACACCCTTAAAGGAATATCACAGTGAGACCAGAGGAGATTTATGTTTTATAAACAACACAAATATAATGATTTTTTTGGTTTTGGCACACAGACGCAAATACACACAGATCAACTCTTCCATCCCTGTGTTGTGATGCTTGGGAGAATGTTGACTGACTAAACTGACTAAACATTTATTCCCTATAGGCCTGACCTCTAATACCTCACCCAACCATAACCCAACTAACCCCCAGAACATACCATCTCTGGTTTTCTTTCACCTCACCTCCACGGTCCAGCCGGGACAATCGCTTTTTTTCTAGAATGGTCGGATGCCGTCGGGAGACATGGACACACATGGACACACATGGACACACATGGACACACATGGACACACGTGTTACTTGTATGAAACATATGAACACAAAATACCCCGAGGGGACGTTGAGTTTAAGGAAAAGATGCCACACCGGCTGGGCATGTTGTGGTGCTCGCTGCAGAATGACAGCACATGGCAATTAGTGCTAACACACACGCTGCAGGTAGCCCACACACACACACACACACACACACACACCACCACCTTGAGTCACATATGCTGTTCTTTGATTCTTGATTTCCCACTGCACACTTGCTGCATGTGTACATTCATTTCCTATAGAATAACCCTTTCCTGCCAGATGGAATCAAAGGCTTTTCTGAAACCAATATGGCCGTCAAATCTTTGGTGGCCATGTTTACTGACTTGTGTGTGTGAGGTGTATATGTGAGGTATGGTAGATTGGAAGAAATCCTATTTGACGCTTGCTTAGTATATTGTTTTCTTGTATAAAGGCCTGAATCCTTGACTTCAGAATACTGCAGAATATTCCACCGAGGTTGTTAGCGACAGGTTCCTCTGTAGTTATCGGCGTCTACTTTGTTGCCTCTCTTATGGATTGGGGAGATCAGGAAGTCTTGCACCACGCTGAGCAATTTCATGACTGCACTTGGTCACTGTTCTGTAGCATTTCATTTCCTGTACCATCTTGTGCACAAGATTTGTTTGATTTGAGAGTTTTCAGTTACTCTGTGAACTCTTTGCCTGTCTAATGGATTTCGGTCATTGTTATTTCCAATTTCAAGACTGGTTAATTGTGTTTTTATTTCAATTCAATTGTCATTATAGAGGTTATTGAGGCTCAAGAAGATCATGGCTTCTTCTTGTGGTCATTTTAATTCTCACTCCCAGAAAAGGTTTCTGCTGGTGCAGCAGAACTGGATCTGTTTAACGGCTGTTTAAGTTGCTTTGGAGTTTCCAGTGTTGAGTCATGCTGGTGGTTCCTGTGCTTTTGGTGCGATAGCTGTCTTCAGTGTTTTCTCATCTGTTTACATTCACTATGAAACTGTTTTTCAGACCTTTTTTTAAAAATTCCATGTGAATTAAAAAAATCCAGACTGGTTCAGTGCAGTCTGGAGTCCGTCTGTACGACTGTTTCTGACTGTTTTTTGTTCCTGTAGGTTTAAGTGACGTCTGCCTGGCGGGACTGACCCCTCTGGCCCGAGGCCCTGCAGAGATGCACTAACTCTTTTCCTGTTCCTTTACTACAACAATGAGCTGAAAAACTAAGAACATACAATACAATGTGTTCTTGAGCGTCTTGTGAGAATATCTACAGTATGTAATAATAACTAGTCCACGAGGTGGGATACCTATAGGCTACGTGACAGATGGGCACCGTTTAACTGAAGGTACTGTGATTTCACTACAGCCGGTCCGTCTCTCATATCAGTCAAGTCAAGTGACAAAGTCTAATTTTGCTGACATGGAAGTGGTGATGAGGAGTGTATCACACACACACACACACACACACACACACACACACACACACACACGTCTAGCAAACCATGTGTAGACTCAGGGAGCACGGTACTGGGTCTGTAATGGTTGTACACTGCAAAAAAAGATCTATTTAATAACATTTCATCTAGTATTGAGGCTTCAACTGTATTTTTTGTCAAACCAGCTGAAAAACAATAAAGGATAATGACGCTTATTTCTAGAAAGTTTGTCAAACCGCTTTGGAAGCAAGTGGAATTATCTCACCCACCCTGGCAGATTCTTTCACTTATTACTTATTACTTATTATTACTTATGGCATTATTCTTATTCTTTTTTTTTTTTTTATGTGAGACCAAAATGCTTGTTAACATGGAGATTTTTTACAGTGTATAGCAAAGTCCTGTGGAGGATGATTAACTTTTCAGGGGTTCATTTTAAGCCTGGCGTCTCTCTCCAAACATGAGGGATCTTTAGTGATCTTTCTGAGGTGTGTTGTTAAAGGAGCATTCCAGTCAATTTAATAATTCAGAAGTCTTAACAAGATAATAACTAATGAATTAAATATTTGTCGACATTAATCACGCCATCCCAAACTGGAGAATTAAGACATGAACCTATGAGGCAAAATCAAGAGATGCTGCAGAACCTTCTCCTCACAAACCCTCAGGAAGCTCTCACAGTCTCCTCAGTTTATTCATTATTAAAAACCCATCTTACAGCTTGTCGACATTTCAAGTTCAACTCTTAGTTCTTAGTCTCTTAAATACATTTAATGGCTTATTAAAGTCCTCTGTTAACTCTATCCAGTTTGTGTCCAGTTGTATACCCCCCCAGTACAAAATGAAATGCAATATGAAATTAAACAACTGTGAAATATCAGATAGGACCCAACCAAAGGAGTTATTTTGTTTAGGAAGAGAGTTTCCATTTACCAGCAACTAAAAAAACAAACAAGCAAGCAGCATGTCACTTGTTTTATACAAAATATCTTCATCATTGGCATTCAGTAATTTCAATTTCCACATTCAAGTTGCACTGTTCTATCAATAAGAGTCAATGCTCTTTTTTTCCTCTAAGAATTGCAAGTGAAACTGCACCAGGCTTATTGATAGTTTGGCTATTACAAATGAAAAGTGTGAAAATGAGACAAATGAAATAGATATCCACCTGACTTTAAAACTGTTTCCAGACCAGCCTTCATAGTTGTTTGGCATAATGGTATTGGGATGTTGATCACATATACAACAGTGCTCTCTGGCGGTTCATGAAGATATTGCACCCCCTCAGCTGCTCCACTGACAACATATGGAACCACGTGCTGCTTCATAATACTTAGCATTAAATAATCTAAAAATGATTTATAGTGAATTAAATTATTTTATTTTGCCTGCTTATTAAGCACTTTGTAACTTCTGTTTTGAAAAATGCTATGAAAGCCTTCTTATTCTTATTCCCATAAACTACATAATTTTCACAGGTTAGAGTCTTGGCTCTCTTGTGGATAGCTCTCTTCTCAAAAGTCCAAACATATATAACTTATATAAGTTTGGACTTTATATATAAGGACATATGTAACTTTGACATATATATTTGGACATATATAAACATATGTCTTTTGATGGCATGCACAGGATATGAGCTCACTTTATAAGATGAAGAACAAAATCCATCTGAGGGTGGTGAGATTGATCTGCCCATGCTACAAAATAGAAATAGATCTAGATGAAATAGATGAAGATACCAGTGTGTTTATTGACATCTGCAAAATGATACAACAAACATGAAAGCCTGCTCCGCCACCAACATTGGGGGCGACCCATATGGGTTTTAGAAGGCCAATACCATTTGACATTTTACACTGTCATCTACAGGGGATATTTTGTGCTGATATTCAATATACTTAAATTTGACCATTTTCATGCCAAAAACTTCCAAGTATAGAAACTCTCAATTGAAACCCAGATTAATGAAATTCTTTTAAGGTTTGCAGCTCTTTAAGGCAGGGTGACCCAACACCTATTCAGTGGTAGGTTCAATAAAACTATGGAAGCCCATTTCCGCCAATGTGATGAAGAAAAAAAACATCCTGTAAGTCATTATGATGAGAAACTTTCTGAAAATAATGAGTTAGTATCTCAAAATAATGACATCGTAATAATGAGACTTTTACTTACTATGAGAAAGTTTCTCATTATTTTGAGATACCAAGTCATTAATTTGAGAAAGTTTCATTATTTAGAGATACTAACTCATTATTTTCAGAAATGTTGTCATTATTTTGAGTTTCATTATTTTGAGATACTAAGTCATTATTTTGAGATACTATGTAATTATTTTGAGATACTAAGTCATTATTTTGAGATACTATGTCATTATTTCAAGGAAGTTTCTCATTATAATGACTTACAGGATCTTTCTTTTTTCATCACATTGGTGGAAATGGGCTTCCACAGCAAACAGACATATCTGTCTAACTCTATGTGTGTATTTGTATGTGTGCTGAATAAAACCTGATAAAACACTACTTCCCTTCCCTGATGCCTGATATTACTATTTGATGTTTAAACTGATATGGATTGGTCAATACGGTAAGTGATTGTAAATTCACTTTGGTAAGGTCTCGTTGCTTGGTACTTGACTGCAGCTACGCCCCCCCATCGACCACACATCTTTCACAGTGACGTGATGGCGCAATCTCCTGCAGAGAGACCTGCAATCACATTACACACTTTAAAAATATCCTGAACTGATTGCGGTTATTCTCGTCTCATCCTCCTAGTTATATAATACTTATTTTCTATATGTTTGCTATCTGATTCTGAAGGATTCAAATTACATTTACAACAATTTAAAATAGGCTTGATCCATGTAACCAGATCAAAGAAAGAATCAAAGAAGAAGGAAGAAAACACTGCTTGGTTGCATAATGTGTATGTGTGCGTGTGTGTGTGTGTGTGTGTGTGTGTGATGTGCATAAACAAAAAACACTAAAGAGCATCTTCTAGCAAAAAGCAACTCTTTATTGAATGCTGAGTATGACTGGCATGTTAATTCTTGAACAAACATCATGATCAGCAGGCTTGAATCTAGAGCTGTCTTCACTGTGGATTAGTGGGGTCAGGTCAGGTTAGCCTAGCTTAGGTTAGCTTTATATAACTGGGTTTGTTGTGATGTAAACACGATGGTGCCTGCGGGCCAGATTAAAAAAAAGAAAAAGAAACACCTACTTCAATCAGAACATCATGATCTATCGTCATTCCCAAGAATCGCTGATTAAAACAGTTTGGATTTTGTAGTTTTCATCGGCGGCCATGTTAGCTCCAACATCCTGCTCCATCACTGTTGCTACAGTACATAACTGGTGGTACAGTGTCTCCTTAGGCCAGCTTGACACAATGCAACTCCCATCCCTCCAACTTGCTTGAAACTCAACATGCCATTTTGTGAGTCTAAGGTGTGCCAAACAAGAGGCAAACATTGGGTCATGTGACATTTTATTATGCTCAGAATGAACCAATCACATCAGCTGCCCTCCGAAGGCATTTCATTTGCTAAAACTCCTGTCTGCATAATGCAACAAAGTGGCTAATGCCTGCAGGTGACAAAGCATGATGTACCTGGATAACAAAACAATGACTGTTAATTCAGTGGAGACTCATTGGATCAAGGTCCTTGGACAAGGTGTGGATCCTTCGACCTTTTCATTTGTTTTGGCTTATTCAGTCTTTGTCCTCTGCTGGAGTGACATGCATTAGAGCAGTGGTTCTCAATCCAGTCCTCAAGGACCCCTTGTCCTGGAGGTTTTAGCTCCAACCTTACTCAGGAAACGCCTGAACCAATTGAAGTATCATGAAAACCTGGAGCCTCTAATTGGTTCTAGATTGGTTGGAGCTAAAACCTCCAGGACTCGATTGAGAACCACTGCATTAGAGTATACTGAGCTCTTTTCCTACTTTGGCATCTTGGCATTAGCTACGTCAACACATGAAACAGAGTGAACAGATTGATGGAAACAGTACAATGATTTGACTCAGACGATAAAATCTTGCGGAACAACGATGTGGGCTGATTGGGAAGGACTTAAAGAGTGGCTTCTCCGGCCCAGGAGAGGGACGATCCCGAGAGGCCAGCCGGGGAGCAGCCAGACGAATCGCTGAAGATAAGTTTAAGTTGTATTTCAGTTTATGATTAAAAGTCCATTTTGTTTTAATCCGACCCGCTGTGTGATCTCAGATTGGGCTTCCGGCACCTGCCATTCCCCCTGGGTTGCCACACTATATAGAGTGGATTATAGACCAAATATTGTTGCATATGGCAGCTTCTATTGATGGCTCTATCTATTTGCTTGAATTAAACAACTGAATGTGGTGCTGGACACATCAGAAAAGGTTGACTCCATGATTTCAGTTTGTTTGATGAGGATGTAGATGAGATTCTTGAGGCAGCAACAATGACGCAGACAGACAGAGCAAAGGGTTTACAACAGAGGAGAAATGAATGACCACAACCTCCAATATGATGAACACTAGGTCAGCCAAGATGAGACCAGTTTGGGCAGGAGATGAGATTCCTGAAGGGTCAGTTCAACGAAGGCGACGAAGGAATGGCGACGGTATACCAATTTGAACTTGCCCTAAATAGAAACATATCACAGATGTGTCTACTCACTGCAGCTTTGTGTTGTTTCTTCACGGCTAAGGAAATTGGAAATAGTGGTAACAAAGCGGAAAAGAGGGAATCTAAGGATTTAGAAACTGTTTGATCGGTCATGAAGGAGCAGATTTCCTCCAGCAGGCTCAGCAAGCCGAGCCTCCAAAACCATTCATTTTCAAAGAGTTGCCCACGAGATGTTTGCAGAGATGAGATGGAAACAAAAGTAAACCAGAAAGGTAAATGGAGACGCTTTTCCACAAGGCAACACAACCAATCAAGTGATGTGTTAGACTAATTCTAGACGGTAACACAGTCGGAGCTTGACTAGTTCGGCCAGCAAACCCGTTCACAATGTGGAGTCTGAAGCCAATGCAGTGCTTTGTTTTTTCAGCAAGCACGCCAAAAACAAGTATACCGTGACCTGAGGAGAGGTGTGCACTGACATAACCTGGAAGAAACTTGCCATAGCTCATGATCGAGGAGGCTGGGAAGGAACAGGACCAGGAAGAGGGCTGGTCTGCCTTGGCTTTTGATGTGGATTGCCCATCACCTCTGTAACACATCAAGGAGCAGGACTTGGGGCACCGCAGCTCCTCGATAGACCCGCCCAACGCCTCTACTGAGTTCAACAACAAGAAACAGAGTTTTCAGGGAGACCCAAACTGGACCAAACTTGTACACACATATATACAAAGTCCATCACTTTTCTCAAACAATCCCGTGACATCTTCCGGTGCGTACCTTAAACGCAACATCCTGCCTCGTCTCGTCTAGCCAGGACCATTATTTAATGTGTGAATGCGTTCTCTACGTTTAGCGTTGAACAGGGGAAACTGCTACCGCTCCCGGAAAAGTTAACACAGCGATCTTACGGGTGTGAACGTGGGCTTAAGAGTCAACTCAAGGACAACTCGATATCTGAGCACCAGATGGCGAAGGACCGGACCTTCACCGGATGCACGGCTTCAGTGGTCTTCTGTTCCCTGGCCATAAGCGTGAAGGTCAAGTCATCAGAAGTGGGGTGCTGATAATCTGAGCATCATAGAAGACCTAGAAATGACAATTGCATCAATGCAGGGCTGTAGATAGATCTTCTAGGGTCTTGAGTAGCTCATCACCTGGCCACAGATCTGCAGGGTGGATAGCCTCCAAAGCAAAACAGGCATGCACAAGAGGAAGACCACCAAAACCATAGTCTGTAGGGCCTCAAGATGGCTGTGGATCAAGAGGAGCATGCCACGGACACACATACTTGTACACATATGTATAAGTATGTGTATATGCAAGACAATTTTCAGTATTTCAGATTGCAGAAGGCATTAAAATGAGAGAGCGGGTCAACGGGTCCTTTCGAATAACCTTGGATTTCCTGCCATGATCAATTCAGTTGCAACCTCTTAAGAGTCTCACCACCTTCACTAGCACAATCAAATGCTGGATCTGAAATAAATGCATTGGCATAACACAGTAGCAAGCACATTACTCCACCCCTGTCTATAGCAGAGACTATCCTAAGTGCTCCTAATGGAATGGCTACATATAGATTAAACAACACAAGCAATAATATTTTACTTTTTTTTTTAGTTCAGAAAATTTTGAAAATAATATTGTTATTCAGAGACAATTGTTTTCAAAAGTGTAACCCAGTCATGAAAATTGTAACCCATATATACACTCACCGACAGTTAGTCCTGCTCGCTAACGCAAATAGCCTGCTCCTCCAAACAGCCAATCATGTGGCTGCAACTCTAATAAATATTGCAGACATGGGGAAGTGGTTTCGTTTTTTTTGCTCGACTCAACATTAGAATGGGCAAGAGGCGTGATCTAAGACACTTTGACCATGGTGTGATTGTCGGTGCTAGATGTGGTGGTTCCAGCACCTCAGAACCAGCTGATCTTCACCATGACAGTCTCTGGAGTTTACAGAGAATGGTGGATGGACAAAAAACACCTTATTAATGAGAAGTCGGAGGAGAATGGGCTAACAGCTAACAAGCTAACAGAAAGCTCTTTACAACAGTGGTGTGCAGAAGGCCACCTTGTTGAATCCATGCTGCCAAGAATTCAGTAATTCAATATAATATATAATAACTACAAATCTCATTATATATATAATGAGATTTGTAGTTTTTACCAGGTCCTTACTGATCAATGGGAATCTCAATTGAAATATATCTATCTATATATAAATATATCTTTATCTATCTCTACAGTATCTATACAGTAGAGTAGCTCGTTTCTTGTGTTATTCATTTTCTACGTCCTTTTTTGGCTCATCTCAGTCAAGGATGCCAATAATTCCAGAGAGCATTTGAACATACAGTCCAGCCATTCTGGAGGAATGAGGCTCCTCCCTTGGCATTCACCGCGTGCCTTAATTGACTGATTTTAAATCAAGGTCCACTGTGAACACTCAGAGAACAAGCCTAGACTCATGGGGAAGGGGGGTAGCTGGTGCCTTGAGAGATACAAAGTGCTGAGGTTAAGCCCGTCCTTACTGTATGTTACTGTGTCTACCATCTACTATTGTGTACTTTCACTGTCATACCTGCTTTGGGAATCCATCCATCCAGCCAGCCACATCCATCCACATCCATCCGTCCTGTTTGCCCTGCAACCAGGAGGTTATTTGAAGGAGGATGCAATGGTGCTGGCATCCTTCCTTCTTTCAGGACGGAGGTAAAAAAAAAAAAGCATCTCCCATATTAACAATAAGTTGTAAGGGAAACAGCACATTGTTAGAGCAACCAAAGAAATGCATTCCCTTGCTAACCACATTTTAAGGACAAGCTAAAGGAAAAATGACACTTAAGCCTGCACAATATCTTCACCCCCCAAGTTAAGACAGTTATGAACCAACTGTCCACTGCTTTACACATGCCTGCCTTGATGCACAGTACTTCCCTCATATTCAGCACTGGAAGCCCTAGAAAAACATTCATATTTAATTTCTCCATGTATATGACGTGACAGGTGCATCAAGCAGACAGCCGGTATAGACTAGAGAGCAGGATACAGCGATGTGGATTAAGAAGGGATTGGTTAAGCCTGGTCGCAATGTGAACAGATGGAAAACTGGTGCACATGATCCACTTCAGAGACTCAGGGACTTTAGTCATGACGATGAGGCCTAATGTAAGCAAAGGGGTGTTTCACTCTGAATCCCTGCTCAAATGATGAGGTCATTTCCCTCGTTTTAGAAATACTGTAACACATTTTAAAAGGATGTTATTACAAACATATAGGAATCATTTCGTGGTGGCATTTGAGAAAAAAATAAAACGTCACCATAAACTCACCATTAGCTCCACTGACACTGTAGGGTCCGATAGGAATATTATAGTGACACCACAGAGATAAAGTCACTACATTCCCACTACTATGAGTCCCTATAGGAATGTTATAGGAATATTATAGTGATACCATACCGTGAAGCACAATTAGGTCACTATAAACTCACCAGTACCATAGACAGTCCCTACAAGAATATTATAGGGATATTATAAAATATAAAAAAATACCATAAAGCACCGTAAGGTTACTATACACCCATTACATACTACACACGCGTCTCTATAGGAATATTATAGGAATATTATCGCGGTGGTTTACACCCTCCGTGTATAAAATGGAGCGGATTATGATGTAGGCCTGACCGGAGCAGCATCATGTAAACTCCATCTCGGTTTGAACGACAGTCAAATAATAATAATAAACACAAGACATACAATTAGAGAGAAGCGACTTAACTGTATCAGACACACAACAAAGAAAAGAATAGATTCCCGTGTGTCGTTGGGAATAAATGCCTCGCTGGATGCAGCCTATTGATTTTGCGCACAAAGGCAGCAGCCTAATTCTATCAGCACGTAATAAAACGGTAACGGGCCGCCTGGACAGGGAGAGCGCGCGCGTCGGTTTCCGCAGCTATAACGCGGACGGAGGGCTGCTTGCTTTTCTCCTTGTCGCAGTATAGGCGATATCTCCTCCAGGAGCCATCCCGTCGTTCTTGCATCCCTCCTGTCCTTTTCCTTTTCCTTTCCTCGATCCCTTCATCTCACGGCGCGTCTCCAAAAAAAAAAAAAAAAAAAAAGCTCAAATGAAAAGAAATGATCTCCCTTCGATCAGCAGCAGCACCAGTCTTCTTCTCCTCAGCTGACGAGGTGGAAGACATCATCTGGTTTAGCTGATTTCATTTCAAGACGGGAAAAAAATAATACATACATATCTATATTTCTATGTATGTATGGGTTTGAATTCAGCCTCCTGTACAGTGCGGACGGGCGGCGGATTACGCGCAGGGGAGGCTGAAGGCTGGGGCGGGTGACGTCACCATGCAGACAGACGCTCTCTAACACACCCCCCCCTCACCCGCACCACACACACACACACACACACACACACACACACACACCCTGGTGCCCTTGAGACTAGGGTATAAAGCTGATGCTGCCGTTTAGGCCTATACCACTTTGCTCTGTTTCCTCTTTATTCAGCACTTCATGTAAAGACACCACACACACACACACACACACAAAGATGCAGCCACATACAGCAGCATTGGTGCCCATCCAGATTGGCTTTTAAAAAAAAAATCATATTATATATTATATTACATATTTTTTATAATTTCTGTCAATTCTGAAACCTGTCTCACAGCATATTCTGAAGTAGGCTACATCATTTACTATGTTTTGACGTGTTCTTACGGCCCCGTTTACACCAGGCGTTAACCTGCAGATGTGAATAAACGCACCTCAGCTACATCCACACAAAATGAAGCCGAGGCTTTGTTGAGGCGTCGTCGCAGGCAAGGCAACGCCGAGTTCGACTGCTGCAAAGAAAGCAAAATCGCTTGGCAACCTTGAATGGAGTGCTATTGAACTGAATTGTAGGGGGTGGAGGATGGAGACCGCTGCCTAGCAATGATCTCTGATTTGTGCGTTGGCCTGGAGGCCCGTGGAGCAGCATATAGGGTGCAACATGGAGCGCGCGTGGCGTTGGAGTCGGGGAATAAGAGGCTAGGTTGGGTTTGATGAGGGGTAATAAGTATATCTGCAGGGGTTGTTCATTATTACCAATAACGCAACCATTGCTTTGTTGGGTGCTGAGATTTCTGGCTGTCAAAACTCACTTTCTGGTGTGTGCCGGTGTTGGAACAAAAACTGCACCCCCCCAGGATGCGTGTTGAAAGCCAGGTGGACACGAGGTCGGACAACAGAGACGTCTACATGGCCGAACTCACAAAAGAAACCCTGGACGCTCTTCCACAAATTGATGCCCCTCATATTATACATTTGTCTACAAACATCTAGTGAAGAGGAAATATGTGGCCTGCAACACTGATCATTTGACCTTTTTAGCCTCGTAGCTGAAATGTGCTGCCGGTAACTCACAGCGCCGCTCTCCATCTTTGAGCAGTCGAAGACGCTAGTAGCTACTAGCATCAAGGGTTGTACTGTCAATTTTTCAGGACGCAAATGGAGGGAAAGAGAAATGAGATTGGAAGTGTGCACACACACACACACACACACACACACACACACACACACACACACACACACACACAATTGCACGCGTACACATCAACATAAACACGCGCACAGCCCGCACAAACTATATTTGAACTCTAACAAACTCCCTTCTCTCTCTCCGTCTCACTCTCTCTCTCTCTCTCTCACACACACACACACACACACACACACACACACACACACACACACGTATGCACACTAAAGCAGGTCACGGGGTGTTGCAACGCCAGCTGCCGAGCAACGCAGGGAAGACGCTGGCTCTGCAGACGGACACATTAGGGCGCGTTCCCATGGAGGGTCAAGAGATGACCAGTGCGGGTCTACCTGTAACTACTGCGCCTTCAGCTTTACTTTGCATTCACAAAATACACTTACGCTCTTTAACACACTCTCACACACACACACACACACACACACACACACACACACACACACACACACACACACACACACACACACACACACACAGACAAAACTATTGCGCGTTCCCGTGGAATGCCCCAGGGTGTTCAGCTTTACGTTGCAGTCTAGTTCTTTGATATTTAGTGCAAAGGCTTTAAAGAAACACATTGGGCCTTATTCACAAAACGTACATAAGATCAGATTTGAATTTGCAAAGCGTTCGTACGAATGTTTTCTACGAACATAGTCTGATTCATCATTTTGTTCGTATCTGAATTTGTTTGTTGTACGATCAAATCCTACATGTGTTTGGAAACATGCGGGAAGGCTCTTAGAACGGCTTATTCTTGATGAAAAATCCATGACAGTAGCGCCAAACCTCAACAACAAGATGTTTCAGTGGCACAAGATTATCAAACATGTAACGGGTTGATCACATGGACTGGACGCCTTACAAATACAACAACATAGTCCTACCATCTGATGAAGATGCAGCCTGGATTTGATCTGTGTCCAACTCCAATGCTGACTGGACACCCGACAGTGAGGTCAGAACAAAATGTGTTTGCTCAGATTTATCTTTATTCTTGCAAGAATTACAAGAACAAGAATAGGAAATCAGTGGAATCATCTTCCTGACTCACAAAAAGGTTGATGAAAGTCATGAACATATCAAACACACTGTGCAGGCAGCAGCAGGTTCACACAAAGAGTAGACGTACACCTTCACCAAGTTCAACATACTGAACAGATCTGCTGCATCGGTTTCTCAGATGATCCCAAAGTCAGAAAGCTGTTTCATGTCTGATCCCTTCAGATTCCTCAGTTAGTGAGGACAAGGCCAGCGTCTTCTAAACCAACCCTTCTGCTGGGTCCCCACATGACAAGCATCCATCATGTGATGAGATCTGACTCCTGTGCTGTAAAACTCTGATTAAAGTAGTGTTTCAGAATAAGAGCCTTCAGAGGGAACTAAAGTGACACTATCATGTAGATCAGTGTTTGTTCTCCAATCCCTGAATGCAGGAGAGACTGCTGACGACAGTTTGGCAAGTCAACTAAGGAGAGCAAAAGGAGTGTGGTGAAGACGGTGTGAAGGTGGGATGATGGAAACATTAGTCAAGAAGATATTCTAGGCTTCCTGATTATGAAACAGCATCATTTACTATCAGTTATGACTGAAAGAAGTCAATTCATATTATTTACACTTCCAAGAATGAATGTCTCTTTGTTTATATTCATCATTGACTTTAGACAACTGGCATCAATAATAATATCAATAATATCTACAGTTTGATTTTATCAATAATATCTACAGTTTGATGTCAATAATAATGTTAATAATGTATTGTCAATAATATCTACAGTTTGATGTCAATAATAATGTTAATAATGTATTGTCAATAATGTCAATTTGATGTCAAGCTGTTATTTATTTTCCTATAATAGCCTAAATATGATCAAGTCACTTCATCACTGAAATAACAAATAACAAGGGTCCATGTTCATGTTTATGGTATAGAGGCTCCATTGATTGTGTTTGCTGCCCTGCACAAGAACCACCAAAGCTTTTCTGAGCCAGGAAAAACCCTGATCAATATTTATTCATAGTAAATTCATAGTAAGTAACATCAAACTGATGGGATTTCTCAGAAAACACCAACACCAGCTCTGGATGTTTTCTACGTTAGCTAATGCCTATGGGGACTTAACATACCATATGCTAACACGTTAGCATGCTGACAGGACAGAAATCTACCAGAGACACACCAGATGGTTTTGGTGCTCCTCCTACCGTTACATGTAAAGGGTAAACTGACCACAGCCAGTTTCCCCAAAAACTGGCTGTGGTCCTTTAGGTAACCTGCTCCGGAAAATGTTTTTGTATGTTTGCCTTTATTGATGGAAAAAAATAACAACTGTTGCTGCTGAAGGTGATGAAACCTCCATGGCTGCTGCTGCAGGCAAGTGTTAGTTTTGGGTGGAAGGACAACACACAGTATGTTTCAGATGAATGAATCATTTAACAAACAGGGATGTTTACTGAGTAAATATCTCATTTGATTTTGGGTTCCTATTTAAGGTTTGGAGTGTTCTACCTATCCTGACTGCATTCATTTGACTTCACATTTCATGAGTGATTTTATATTTGTGTACTGTATTTTAGTAGTGACTTGTCTTGACTTGCACTTTAAATCAGTGGTTTTACTTTGTCTTATTTATTGTTGTTCTTCTGTCAATATCTAGTCTTCAGTGCCACCTAGTGGCTGTTTTTATTCCTAATATCAGATCAAGTTTACAGTGGAAAACCAATCAATGTAAGAACTCAATGCTACTTCCAATGCTACTTGCTACTTAAATATTAACAACTCCCTCCTACAGACCTGCTACAAACCAGACCACTAAAACTCTGTGTCTCAATGTACAGCTTGAATCTCTGCATAGACGATGAACAAGGGGCTGACAGTGGAGACACACTCATACATTATCAGTGAAGTTAAGATACCTAGTTAGTTCATAACATAATCTGATTACTCTCAGCAACCTTTGGAATACTTTACCTCCAATATCCACAGTAAACTAACAACTATTTACACAATACACATGGACGTCTCTGTTGAAAGGTGTTGAAGGTTGTTTTGTGTAATCAAACAAGTCATCACTGTTTCATGATTATTGTATCCTTCTTTATTTTATTGAAGCACATTGCATGTGACTCCCCAGCCCTGGGGTTGATGCTGAAAGACCTTCAGGCCCATAACAATATTCAGGACAACATTATTAATGTACTATATAGTGAATGATCTACTGCTACCACCATTACGACATTTACTACTACTGCTAATAATGTTACAACTACAAGTAATGCTGCAAGTACTATGCTATTCCTACTACTATTACTGCTAATACAATTACTACTACTACTATACAATTAACAAGGGTTACACTTGATGAGAGTTTAATGTTTAAAGCATGTATCGGCAGCACCAAACACGGTACACAATTGAGCCAGAAATAATCGATAACAACTTCGATTTATCACCCAGCACACATGTAATAACAATAGAGATGAAATAGCGTGGTTTATGAATTGTTGAAAGTGTAACTTTCATGCATGTGAGCCTTTATATTTACACAGAACGCTACGGATGCGATGTTGTTTGATCAATTTTTATTAGTGTTTGTTTCATATTGACTGTATATCGTCATTGATGCATAACTGTGAAGGTTAGTAATAATATAAACATCAGAATTCTCTTCACAAAACATTATAGCGTCCAGTGACCGCTGGCTTTAAACCAATGTTCCTCCAGTGGTACTCCCAGTCACATCCTGGCCAGGGTGAACATCTCATTACATTACATTACATTACATCTCATTACATTACATCTCATTACATTACATTACATTACATCTCATTACATTACATTACATCTCATTACATTACATTACATCTCATTACATTACATTACATTACATTACATCTCATTACATTACATTACATTACAGTCATTTAACAGACACTTTTATCCAAAGCGACTTACAATAAGTGCATTCAACAAAGGTAGGTAAGAAAACTACTAGTCACCAGAAATCGTAAGTGCATTTCCTTCCTAAACAAGCAACTAAGAGCATAACTGGTGTTAAGGTAAGAAGGTATCTCAGGCTTCTGTCTCCCATGGTGCATCTGGCCACACACTGAAGACGCACGAGCAAAGACAAATCCCATCGTGTTGCAGGCTTTCCACACATCAACACGCCGATAAGCGCACAGGAACACGTTTAATAGGAAAACACAACAATCACAAATATTCAACTGGTGTGTGACACAGGCGTGGCTATAACAAGTGATTGCGCAACGTTGTGACGAGCTACGCAACGGGAGAGTGGCCTGTCGGCGAGGTGACAGCAGCCACGAAGACATTAATCTTTTGATATCACCAAAACTTATTCTTACATGAAAAACCGACATTATTTGAATGGCAAAATGCAGAATAACCTAAATAACTAACAATTTACATTCCAAGAACATTTGGCCAATCCAGCCTGAACCGTACCAATGAGAACAAGAACAAAATTCTGGTGTAAACAGTGAATCCTTGTAATATTTTGGCATAAAAATGTTGAAATTGAAAGAAAATTGGCAGAAAATATCGTCTACCAGCGTCTAAGAATATCAGTATCAGGCTTCAAAAACCCAAATCAGTCAAAACCCTATCAAACTATGATACATGAAACATGGATGATGTCAAATGAGCAAATACACACACACACCACTATGTTACTGTACTAGTGTGGATGTTCCATTGATTTACATTCAATCCCAAATCCTTCAATCTGATCAATACAGAATTAACCTTATTCCTAATCGTGACCGTAACTGACCCCTGTTCTGATCTGAACCTTTACTTTGTCAGATTAATCATAGACTCTCACAAGTTACATTTGTAGTTTCTATACTAACATACACACACACACACACACACACACACGCCTCACTGACTTTACTGTAACATCACTGAGAAGCCAGCTTGTCTGACTTTGATATCGGTATCGATAATGGTCTTGGTATCATCATCACCCTTTCCAACATAAAAATATGGGTAGAGTTTCTCAGTGAAAGTGTCTCTATGAGTGAAGATGTGAGTTTTGTCCTCAGGGTTGTAGAAGGACACCTCCCCCCTTTCATAGTCCAGCTGGACTCTGATCCTCTGGAGACCCTTCTTCACCTTTAACTCCCTACAAAGACTTTGAAAGTAGTATCCATGGCGATGCAGGAAACACCAGAATCCACAATCTGGTGCGACAAATGACCCCCGCTGTATTCTGCCAGCTGACTTTTTAACCAAACCCACAATCCAGTCAGGATGGTCTCCCACCTCCACCTCCCAGCTGTGTTTCCCTGAGCTGAAGCCCTCAGATCCCAGAACGTTGTCACAGTTAACGCTTCTCTCTGGGTTGTTAGGGAGCTGCTGCTCTGCATCTCTCCTTCTCACACTGGTCAGGTCATGTGACAGAGAGAGCCAGGGGTCTGCAGTGTTTGGGTCCAGAATGACGGGACTGAACTGGACCTTCCCCTTCATCTTCTCCCAGACTCTGAAGGACAGGTTGCCCAAGTGTTTGGCCACATCTATCAGCGCTCCTGAGACCAGTTGTGGATCCGACAGCGAGCACTGGGCTCTGGCGCTGGTCTGAGTGGCTTTATAACTGCTGAGGAAGGACACATTGTGTTTCTGCAGGTCTTCTTCAACAGCAGAGATACTGTCTGAGACAGAGGAGATCTTCTCCTGAAGGATCTTCATCTCTCTGCTGATAATCTTCCCCTTCTTCTCCTCTTCCTTTCTCAGAGCCGCCAGTCTGGCCTCCTCTTCCTCTTTGAGGAACTGGCGGAGCTTTTTGAACTCTGCTCTGATCTGCCTCTCTGTGGCCAGCACCTGTTCCTTGGAGTGATCAACCACTAGATTGTAGTTCTTCTCAACCTCTTTGTATTTGTCCCTCTTGTCCCGTAGAGACTCTAAGTCAGGTTTCAGCTGGTCCTTCAGGTCACCGACTGCTTGTGCTATAGGAACCACCTTGTGACCGTGGTGGTGAGGGAACTCACAGACAGGACACACAGCTTTCTGTTCCTCCTGACAGAACCATGAAGGCACGTCTGGATGTTTACTACACACCACCTCCACTTCCTTCTCTCCTTTATCTGTCTCAGATGACTCAGCTTTCTGTCTCTGAGCAAAGGAGTCAGCTAGTTCCTTCAGTGTAAAGTTCACTGGTGGAAGATCCTTTGATGATTTTCTCTTACAAATGGGACAGTTCTTGTTTTTAACTCGTTCCCAGAATTTTTGCAGGCAGCTGGAACAGAAGTTGTGGCTGCAGCCCAGAGACACAGGATCTCTGAAAGTCTCTGAGCACACGTGGCAATTCAGGAAACTTTCAACAAGAGCCGTTTTCTCAGCCATTTGCTTTGGAATCTGATTTATCTTTCAATAGCAAGACTCACCAAATCACCTTCCCTCCAACTCACTGCTAACAATCCCCGAAACGCGTCTTGTTCAGTGGAGACCTCACCGTGTGATGGCGTCTCAGCTCTGTTCAACAATGTCAAATTCTACTTTCAGTTTCACCTACTCTGTAAATTATTAATCCAAGGAAATGCTGACATGTGCTTCTGTGACCAGAAGATGGTGCTGTTTCTGTGGTAGTTTACAGAGTTCAACATTTTACTCTGCATTCAATCCATTTACTTTGATAATTAGGGTTCAATTTCATGACATTTCAACACATGTAGCCGGTATTTTGTGCTCACCTGCAGGACAAAACAACCAGAAACAGCAGCTGAAATGGTTTTGCTACCAATCTGGGCCAAAGCCACTGGCTCTGTGTTTTGTATCTCTATCAGAACAAAGAGATCTAATAAGATATTAAATGTAATTCTGTGATGTCTGCCTGACAGACACTGAACTTGTAAGATACTGCTACAGTGCCCCTCTGGATTACTACTGCCATTGCATGTTATTCAAATAAATACGACACTGACAGAGTTTAACCCTTATGCCCTGCTAAAAAAAGTTAAATTGGGACTGTTAACTACAAGATTTGTATTTTGAACTTTAAACTGCAATAAAATGATGAAAGATCAATATTTTCCCCACATTTCTTTTCCTTTTTTTTCATGAAGGGGTTCTTGTTTAATTTATATCATGATTTTATTAATCACAATTAAAATGAACCCTTTAGATGCCAGTTTTGATCATAACCACTAACCGCTTTTTTGAAAAATACACTATAATTCAATATTCTAAAAACAAATTTGACTTTGATTATTATTAGTATCACCGGCTGACCCATCTGAATAATAATTGAGAAGATTGATTTTGGTGCATTATTACTTTTTGTATAATGTCAGATTGAAAGAAAAAGTTACCTTGGGACTGTTAACTACAAGATTTGTACCATAGACTTCCATTATAACCACATTTTTTGACCCCCCCGCCTAAAAATAAAGTGAAAAATGATTTTGTAATTTGCCTTTTCTCTGCAGCAAACTTCATGAAGTTTTGTAAAAATAAAGTCAATCACAAAATTGCCCCATTTTAGCCCCTCCTCCATTGTAGCCCTTCCCCCACTGACTAATTCATGGCTGCAAACCAGTTAAAAAAAATTTTTTTCAACTAAAATGGTTTTGATGTATAGTAAAGACTGCTACCTGCATGCTCATGACAAAATAAGATTGTGTGTGTGCATGTGTGTGTGAGTGTGTGTGTTTGTATGTGTCAACAGATAATGTGGCTGCAAATCCGTACCCCCTCTATTTCTCTCCTCTCATATACACAAACGCGCACACATTCACCCACACACACACACACGCACAAATTTCTGTGTGGACCAGTTCCAAAAGGATGTGAATGAAATACACTATATGGTCAAAAGTCAGTGGACACTTGACCATCACACCTATATGAGCTTGCTGGGCATCCCATTCTAAAACCATGGGCACTAATATGGAGTTGGACCCCCCTTTGCAGCTATAACAGCCTCCACTCTTCTGGGAGGGATTTGCACAAGTTTTTATAGTGTGTCTGTGTGGATTTGAGCATTGGTGAGGTCAGCCAGTGATGTTGGACGACAAGGCCTGGCTTGCAATTGGTGTTCTAATTCCTCCCAAAGGTTCAATGGGGTTGAGGTCAGGGCTCTGTGACACTAGTTAATTCCTGAAAAAATCCCCATTAATTTTCCCATTGACAAATACAAAATAAAAATACAATAAGATAACAATAATAATAAGAAAAACATAATTTTGTCTTCAGAAGCCGACAAGTAATTACAGTTAATAAGGAAGATTGATTTGATATGGAAATCAAATCTCTCATATTTAAATCAATGTATGCTATTCTATAGTTTCATTATGCATTTCATATTTCCATCCAGTTCCATTTAAAAAATATACTGATTGGCCCAAGAGGTGACCACATCATGTTTATTGTTGTCTTGATGCAGAGGAGTGAAAGGAAGATGGAAAAATCACTTCCAACATGTTGATCCTCTTCAGTAAAGACAAAGATACTAGGGAGGGGGAGGGATGACAGGAAGCAATAGGGTTTATGGGAAATATAGCCTTAATTTGGAGAAACACTAGAAATACCAATACCACTGGTATGAGATTGAGGCTACCAATCGTCTCCACCGTGGTTTCATTTGTTTACGGTAATCTCACTGCTAGCTGTGATTTAGGGCTCTCTAGAGTCGGAAATTGGGGAACAGCTGTGATGAAGGATCTCTGACCGTAAAGGCTGACTCAGTGTGAACCCAACTCCAGTAGGCAGCATTTAGAAGCCAGCAGTGTAACCAGTGAAACCCAACCCTTTTGGTGCCAAAGCAGAAACTCAATCCAACAATGACACACTAAAGACTCAGCGACCCGCTACAATGAGAATAGAGGTCAATCTCATTGCTGCTCCAGTTTGTTTTCTGTTGTATTGCCTGTTGCCTTGATACCTCAACCGTAAGTGTTTTGGATTTTAGTTTTTGGCAATTTACAAGATCCTTGTTTTGTTTTATTTTGTTGCCGCTGTGCTTAGCGCTCATTGATGTGATTTTATCAATCAGATTTGTGGGATTCATGCTTGATGAAACCTTTATGAAACATTCACTTTCTTTGCAATAAAGTGACAAAGCTTCTTGGTGTCTGGCAAAATCAAAAGATACACTAGGTTCATCCCAGAGAGGCCCTAGCTCCATATTTTCTTTGTTAATATTCTATTTGTTAAGCTAGAAACTGTAAGCAGGCAGACTGAACATTCAGTACCAGGCTATATAATCTCTTGTCTTCAAAATAAAGATATATCAAGCCTGTTGATTTATTTGCAAATACATAAATCAACCAGAATCCCCTCCCTTGTCCTTAAATTTACTTTCAATTAAGTTCATACTAACACACCAGGCATTCTAGCAAGTCAGTTTCCTGAAGCTCCATAAAATACAGAACACTGTGGAACAACTGAAAGTTACATTCACATTGCCAATTAATCTATATTTCACAACAATTTCAAATACAGACATAAAAAACTTTACAAAATATTGAAAAAATATCCATCTTTCTTTGTATATTCTTTGCACCACACAACACATAGCAGTGAAAAATTTAATTTATAAAAAATAAAAGTGCAAACATCTACAAAACACTCATCAGCAAGTTACTCAGTTACATTTTGATATAGTTCATAACAACACATGTTTGAGGTCAAGAAATCTCAGTTACAGTATTTTTTAAATGTGACACTACAGGCAAATTACAGTTTTTTTTTAAATGAAATGCTTTTTCCAGAAACCACATTGTTGTGATAAGACATCACTGATCAAAACTTCCCCGTGGGATAAAATATATATTTCAAACATTTTAAACATCTACAAACCAAAACGTGTTGTTTGAATTAAACTCCTATCGTATTTTCTTCTCCAGTGCGGTAGGTGGTCGGCCGGAGGTCTTCTCGGGAAGTACCAGCCTCAGCTTCCTCTTGGGGGAGGAGCCTCCTTCCTCTGACAGGTACTCCTGCTGCAGCAGTGTAGCAGCTGCAGACAAACTCCCTGTTAAAGACCCAACCTCTGCAGACAAATTCTGTGTAGACATATTGGCTGCAGACAAACTCCTTGTTAAAGACCCAACCTCTGAAGACAAATTCTGTGTAGACATATTGGCTGCAGGCAAACTCCCTGTTAAAGACCCAACCCCTGTAGACAAATGCTGTGTAGAATTATTGGCTGCAGACAAATTCCCTGTTAGAGACCCAACCCCTGTAGACAAATTCTGTGTAGACATATTGGCTGCAGACATACTGACTGCAGAGACACCTGATACAGACACATCTGCTGCTTGCATATTTCCTCCAGACATTCCCCCTGCAGATCCATCAGCTGTAGCCACACCCCCAGCTGACAAATTGGCTATTGAGACATTGACTACAGACCCGCCAGATAGAGATACACCTCCTGCACCAGTCTGTGTCAGAATATTGTTTGACAAATTCTCCTCAGTCACTGGCCCAGGAGCCTGAGGGGCCAGTAGAGACAAGCCATCCCCACCTATAGAGCCCTGAGCCTGGGTCGGGAGAGGAAGGATGTCCTTGGCTGGAAGTGCTGGAGGTGGAGGGGCCAGCTGATGTAATCCCTCCTCAGTTTGAGGGCCTGGTCCCTGGGCTGGATCAGACCTGAGCCTGGCTGCCAGAGATGTGGCAGCTGGAGGCGGCTGGCTCTGGGAGAGGGACTGGACAAGTGCAGGGTTGATAGTTGGGTTTGCTGCTAAATTGGAGCTTAATCCCCCAGGCTGGGAAGCATGGATGGATGTGTGTATTGCAACGCCTAGCAAAGAGTTAGCGTGTAAGCTGTTAGCTAGGAGAGAGGTAGCAGGAGAACCGAGGCCTAACCTGGCTTGCCTGTCGATGCTCTGGCTTCCTGGGTCACCGCTGGAAGCTGCGTGAGTGCTGAGTCCACCATATGCTATGTTAGGGGCAAGGGCATTAGCCGATTTGCTGGGGAACATTGTATTAGCTGTTGGAGCCATGTGACTGAGCAAATTCCCTCCCTGGAGAGACAGGCTGCTGCCAGCTAGCTGTGAGCCGGCCATCCCGAGCAAGGAGAGGTTGGTAGTATGATTCCTGTCAGCGGCAGTGAGGGAGAAGGGAGGCTGGGAGGAAAGCTGACCGCTCTGCAGAAGCAAACCGGTCCCATGGCTCTGAACACCCGAACCCTGAGTGATTTGTCCCTGCCCATTGCTTGGAGGCCCCACCTGCTGTCCAATAACAGAGGCTCCAGCAGCTCTGGTGGTGTCTGATTGGGCAGTTGTGTCAGCGGCATCATCTGGCGTGTGTTGGGAGTTCTCCGGCTGTGTATTATTCTGTTGATCCCCTTCTGAACTTTCCTGACAGCCTTCTTGGGTTTCGGAGGTCGGCTTTTTCTGTTCAGAGGATGTCCTGCTTTGCTGCCCTCCTTCTCCCCCCTCCTTATCTTCCTCCTCCTTCTCATCATCCTCGGTCAATCCTTTAGTCTCGGTGGATTTTTTCATTTTCTCGCCACTCTGTTTCTTCTTCTGACTAGAGCTCCTTCTCGCTTCCTTCTCTCCTCTTCCTTTTCCACCTTTCCCTCGACTCCCTTTTACCTGTTTTTCTTTCTTGGAGCCGCTTTTCTCCACGTGGCCCTGCTCTGTATTTTTTTTAGGGTGGACTTTGCTTTTTCTTAGAGGGTTCAGGTTCAGCTTAACCTTCAGCACTCTGCTGGACAGAGCATTCGCTTTATGTTTCCCCGATCCTCCCTCACTTCCTCTCTGCTTGGGTCTGGATGTCCTCGCTTCCTCTCCCCTGTCGTCTTTGTGGCCGCTTCCTCCCTTGAGTATATCCGGACTTTCCAGATGAAAAGTGACGTTTCTCATTTCCCTCCTCAACCCTCCGTTTCTCTCCAGGTCAAACTGGTTGTAACGGACGTCCCTCACGTCCCTCCCTGGCGTACTCAGTCTGTATTGAGAATGGTAGCCATCAAATGGAGCAGAGTCTCTCATACTGGTGTGAAACCGCCCTTTCCTGTCATAATGTTCTGCCGGCCTGTGCTCATATGTCTTGTGGCAGCTCTCACATCTTAATAACTCATTTCCAGCTCTGCTCTTGCGATCCACATCAGTTCTGTAGTTGTCCATCTCTCTGCTAGTCTTATCAGTTCTGTAGATGTCCATCTCTCTGCTAGTCTTATCAGTTCTGTAGTTGTCCACCTCTCTGCTAGTCTTCTCAGTTCTGTAGTTGTCCATCTCTCTGCTAGTCTTCTCAGTTCTGTAGTTGTCCATCTCTCTGCTAGTCTTATCAGTTCCGTGGTTGCCCATCTCTCTGCTAGTCTTATCAGTTCTGTAGATGTCCATCTCTCTGCTAGTCTTCTCAGTTCCGTGGTTGCCCATCTCTCTGCTAGTCTTCTCAGTTCCGTGGTTGCCCATCTCTCTGCTAGTCTTCTCAGTTCCGTAGTTGTCCATCTCTCTGCTAGTCTTATCAGTTCCGTAGTTGTCCATCTCTCTGCTAGTCTTATCAGTTCCGTAGTTGTCCATCTCTCTGCTAGTCTTATCAGTTCTGTAGATGTCCATCTCTCTGCTAGTCTTATCAGTTCCGTAGTTGTCCATCTCTCTGCTAGTCTTATAAGTAGACAGACTTTCTGGTCGTTGGCCACCGACTGCTTCTCTCTGTGCAGCAGAGTAATAGTTATAGCTGTCACGTGAAAGCAACTTGTGGCCAGTGACGGCAGCGTCCCTCGTCAAGATGCCTTGCTGAGGGGTTGGCTGTCGAGTCCCAGGCCACCTCCTCTCCTCCTCCATCATCATCCTCACTCTCCTCTTCTCTCGCTCCTCGTCTGCCTCCATCCCTCCATTCATCCTGTTGTACCGTCTCATTGGGTTCGGCCCCACCCCTCTCTGTCCCTCGCCGTTGCAGGCAGGACACCTAAAAGGTCTGCCGCCCTCGCCCGCCCTGGACCTAACATGGTCACCATGGGTTTCTATCCTCGGGTCCAACAGGGCCGATTCCCTGTCCCATGGCTCGCTGCTATGGGCTGGCAATGGTAGGTCCGTCCTCTTTCCACTCCCATCTTCATGAATGGCATTGTGGTTGACCACTGTGCTCTCTCCCTCCACCTTTTGTCGATTCCTTTCTCTCAGCTTCTTCCTGCGAGACACTTGATAGACCACCAACAGAGTCAAGCCAACCCCACCTGAAGCACAGCAGCACAAGTAGATAGTCATTGAAGAGATGTTTTTAAAGGTGTATTGAGAAAGATTCATTAGCTTCAAATTCAATTCTACTTAAAGGTGCTATGTGTAGCATTTTTAAAAATCAATATATCATTGTCAAATAATTTGTGATAATTACTGTAAACAAATGAGACCATGGTGGAGACAATTGGTAGCCTCTTTCTCACACCAGTGGTATTGTTCCTGCTAGACACATTCTTACAATGATTTCAGAAATATTTCATTTATTTATCAAGATTCTACTTTATTCAATTCTATTCGATGCTCACCAATAAAGCAGACCACGGCGGCGATAGCCACGTCTCGAGCGTAGCGCTTAGGTGTCACGCCATTTGCTGAGATGGCCCGCAGATTAATGTTGTGATTGGACAGGGCACAGTTGGCCTCGGTCAGCTCCAGTACAGTGGTTACAGCCGGTTTGTCAGCGCTCACACACACCATCCTACGACCGTTATAGAGGACCTGGGGGGGAATTGTTCCAACTCAAATTTTACTGTTAACTTGGTAAAGGTCACTCACACACACATCATCTTCTTCTTTCTAGGCCCACCATTTTGCCCCAAAATTCAACATCGACTGGAAAAACTCTCACTGTTGTTTATCTACACGTAAAAGCAATGGGTGAATACGACAAGTCAAGACAAGTTCTCCCAGCGGGTTGTGGAAAGGCATTCTGGGAAATGTAGGAAATCACTAACTGAAGTAGAAGTGGACTGAACCTACCTGAAGGTAGAATGCATTGAACCTCACAAAGTGATGATGTATTTAAGACTCAATACTAGACTAAATTACATATTTTGCAGTATGAAAAACACCTTCTGTACCTTATCAGGTTGTTGTGTGAAGTTTGATAGGAAGGCAGACAGTTCCAGCAGCTGACAGGAGCAGTTCCATGAGTTGAGGTCCAGGTTGAGGCTGGTCAGCCAGCTGAGGTAGGAAAAAGCCTCGGCAGGAGCTGAACTCAGACGGTTTCTAGACAGATCCAGAGTCTGAAGGCCCACCAGCCCACGGAAACTAGGACAAGACACCATAATACAGTACATCACATCAGTTGTTCCCAAACTGGGGTCCAGGCACCCTAGGGATCCTTGAGGAGGTTCAAGCGGTCCCCAGCACAATGACAGCAGGACTGCTTTCATCGTAGGTTTCCCTCTCTCTTGATACAATAAAAACTGACAAATCAGAATAAAGAACCTGGATACTATGGTGTTCAAAAGATTACTTAAATTTTCAGTTTCATTTGGGACATTTCAGGTTCCTTATCTCACCAAAAAGGGTTATTTTATGGCACAAGCCTAAAGAACCATTTTCTGGTACTTCCTAGAACCCTTTTTGTAGATAGGCAGTAGTCTGAGGGTTTGTTAAATGCTAAATGCACTAACCTGTCTCTGTTCAGATGACCTATCAGGTTATCAGACAGATCCAGTGTCTCCAAATCCCTGAGGTCGTTCAGAGGGAGGGAGCCAGAGTCCAAACTAGTGAGCAGGTTCCTCTCCAGCTTTAGGCTCCGCAGGGCATTCGTACCTTCAAACCACTCGGCTTGTAGCTGCACGGCAAAATGCAGACTCATATCAGAGGAAAAGCTACAGATTCGGTTCAGTCCCATGGCGTATTTGTGGCAATGACATAAATTTTCCCTGTACTCTTCTGAATATGAGAAAAGGTTTGTGGAAGTAGTGTGAAAATTTGCAGCTAATGTGTGAGGATTCACAGCTGAAATTCAATTTTCATACGTTTTAATAAACAACATAATTTAAAATCTATATAATATAATAATTTTAATCTATATTAAATTGATCTAAAAGCAGAGTTTACAAAGACTTTACTGGAAGGTATAAAAATAAAATTAAAAGTTTACAGTGCAAAGAGGAGATAAAATAGGAAACATACAACATACAGAAAATACATTACAAATAAAGTCAAAAAAGATTAAAATGAGAAACCACACCAGATTAAAAGTGGGCAAAGCCAAGAATAATTACACAAAGCAGATCTATAAAAATGCTAAATCTATCAAATCTATAATAACCAGCTACAAATACTCAAATACATTCCCAGATATAGTTATTCAACTGATGACCCACCATGCTGATCTGGTTGTTCCCAAGGGTGAGGACCTCTAGGTGGGCTAGGTGGCTCAAGGCCCCCCCCTGCAGGGTCTGGCTGGTCAGGAGGTTGTGGTCCAGCATTAACGTATGGAGCAAGGACAGGTTTCTGAAGGGCTGGTCACCCAGGACTGAGATACGATTATGGCTCAGACCTGGAGAAGGGACAAGGGGATGGGTGGATTCATGGAAAAACATATTTTGCTGATGTCTGAATGGCAATCACTATATATCAATATATCATTCTCGTATTAAATGTGATACCTTGGTATAACTACCGTAAACAAATGAGACCATGGTGGAGATGAGTGGTGTGGTGTTGTGCTAGTGTTTCTCAGAATTAACCCCACATTTCCCATAAACCTCCTTGCTTCCTGTCCCCCTCCTCTATAAAACCTTTAGCTCCTTTTGTCTGGAAGAACAGCGCCCCCTTCCTGTTTTGTGCCGTAAAGCAACCCAGCAGATTTCCCTCCAAAACTGACCCGGTGGCACACAACTGCAGTGTAGACGCCGGTAGAGGCTGTCAATCTTCTTAGTGATGGTATTGTTTGTTTACAGTACTCAAAATTCATGATGTAATGATTTATTGATGTTAAAATGATACACATAGCACCTTTAATATAATTAATAATGCTATATTTGAGTTCCTTCTGTAGTGAAATCCTCTTTTCCCACTCCACAGGGAGGTCAGAGGTCAGTTACAGAACAGCAGCCTGGAGCCTTGCTCAAGGAGGGATGGTCTCTCTAACCGCTAGACCACCCTGCTGACCCCTTATAATGTTTAAGAGACAGAACTGTTTGTGCATGCGTACACACACACACACACACACACACACACACACACACACCGACCTATGAGTGTGAGGTTGCTGAGGTCGGAGAGCGAGGAAGGCTGGACTGTTGAGATGGAGCCTTCTGTTAACAGCAGAGCCTGGGTGGAGTCTGGGGCATCTTTACACACACACACACACACACACACACACACACACACACACACACACACACACACACACAAACATATTCAGGGAGCCACAGAAATATCCCTCATAATACAAAATTGCTTGCAGTGTATTTGTAGGAAAATTCAATACAGTAACTTCTATTCGTACTGGGTAACACTCTGAATCCAGCTCTCTTTTACTCACAGTGTGTGTGTGTGTGTGCGTGTGTATGTGTGTGTGTGTGTGTGTGTGTGTTTTACCTATTATGTGAGACAGTCTGTGACAGATGACAGCGTCCTCAGAACACACCACACAGGAAGCGGGGCAGGACGGGTGGCGGGACAAATTCTGGGCTCCGATGATTGACAGCAGCAACATCAGCAAAATACCTGGGAGCAAATTTTTTTCTCCTATAAAAATTATGATTATGAATGAAGAACAGTGCCCTCTACTTGTTTTGTGCCATAAAGCAATCCAGCAGATAGGGATATTGGTATTTATATTGATATTGGTCCCTCACTACTTACTGGTCATGTTGTGTTATAGCAGAGACAGCATGGCGGTGAGGTGGCATCTCTTCCATAGGGCTCTCACTCGATACACCATCGTCAGAATCTTCTTCATCGTCATCACCTGGGCCTATTCACACGTATTATCATCATCATCATCATCACCACCATTATCATACACTATGATCACCAGTGCTTCCTCTTCATCCATTCACCCCTCCACTGGTGAAAGGCAGTCCCATTTGGCTGTAAAAAAAACAACAACTATACTATTCTATACTATTCTCTTCTTTGCTTAAATCACCCACCAAACAAACAGACACACACACACACACACTTACCATCATTACAATCATCACCATCATCATCGGTGCTTTTCTTATGTCTCTCCGACCTCTAAACTGTGATTCTCTGGGTCTGGATTTAAACAACTTTATTGTGCACAAATGTTTTCACAACCAAACCCAAGCCAAAAAAAGTTATCTGGATGTTTTCCGTGTCAAGGACCACCAAGTAGACCACGGACCTTTTGATTAGATTTTGTCACCAGGTGGCATTTTTGTTGTTCGATATGACTTCATAAAGAATTACATAAATGTCTATACTGTATGTGAGGTGACTCCAATACTCATCCTTGCACATTCTCTCACTGCGCTAACATCTGGGGGATTTTGCTGAGGACCCTTGCGTGTCCCCTGGACCCTAGTTTGGGAACCACTGGTTTAGTTTACCAGTGAGTCTGTCAACTCTGTTTGTTGAGTTGCTAGGAAAACAAACAGTGACGCATGTGCTGGCAACCAACTGAGATCAGTGTGTGTGGTGTGACACTCGACTCCGGAGAGGCGCTGTAAGTCAGGGGGGGGGGGAAAACGGCGAGATATGGGTGTGAGGTGAAAGCACAAAGTTCTTTATCAACAACGTCATGGAGATGTCTCGGGTGGGGCGGCTCCAGGCAATATGCCGTTCCTGTCCGCATATGTAGCATCTTCTGCTATCCTGCTAGTCTGACCCACAATCCATAGTTCCCAACTATCCACTACTCCTTACAGTGGCCACACCCACCTCTCTCTTGACTGAGGTCTGACTGAGGGCTTGATCAGGGAGCATCAGCTGTGTCGCCTCCAGGAAGGTATCGCCCCCTCCCCCCACACTCTGCCCAGTTGTCTCTTGTGTGGGACTGGGCGCTGTCCCTGGTGCTGAACCCTCTCTGTGTCGTGGGGCTCCACAGTCGCTGTTACAAAGGCTCGCTACTGCTTATATGCCCTCTATGTGTGTGTGTGTGTATTTAGTACCATCAGATGTGGGACCAGTTGTCCCCTGAGGATGCTGACTGGATGGATGACAGCCAGACATTGTGGCAGAACTATCATGTTTCCGCTAATGCTTCTCTCCTAATGGACTTTCCTCTACTGTCTCTACTGTCCTCTTGGATGAGGCGTCCAAAGAGGACCATAATGCTGCAGTAATATTGACACAAAATATTGGTTATAGGCAGATTCAATCCAAAAATGTACGAATCATATCGGCCTACAAAAATTGATACCAGTCCAACCAGCAGGGATTCGTCCAGATGTTTAGCCTGTGACAGTCACTGTCATCCACCTCATTTGATGGAGGTTCCTCCCAGACCACAGTTAGTGAATATGTTTTATTATTATTTTATTCCATCAGATGGGTGACCAAAGATATCGTTCCAGTGTGGAATGGCTTTTGGGATGTCAGCCTGCAATGAAACCGGCCTCATCCTGCCATAGGGAGCTGCTGACCCATGAAAATGGTCAAATTTAAAGATACATAATGTTGCCGCAAAATATTGCTTATTGGTAGCTTCAGTCCAAAAACGTCTGTATCGGTATCGGCCTACAAATATCCATATCAATCAAAACCTAGCAGGGATTCTTCCATATTCCAGTCAAGAAACTCTTCTCTCACCCTGGCAACCGGGTTGGAAACATACACAACTTACAAGTATTCATGTCACATGGCCCCTGTAAAAACAAGTCATACTCCAACTAACTACATTTGGGATCTGACCTTTTGCTTTTAGTTACCATAGAGGGAAATATACCCACACACTGGATTGATGTTCCCTTGTCTCCAGTAACCTGTAACATACACCTGACAAAGACCAGTTATAGTTGAAACGCTGTTGAATAAACTTAAACTAACTGAGCACTGAATGAACCTGTGGGCATTTTTCTGCCTTATGCAAGTACCTGACCTAAGTTTCTGTATGTCAATTCATCACTTCCTAAACTAACCAGCTGACGGTTACAGGAGATCACTTAATATTCCACAACACACTACCTACCTGTGGTACAGAACCCAAAAGTCCACCTCTGCAGAAGAAATGGTATCCTCCAGCGACATATTAATCCATAAGGATGAATAACAGGACCGTGGGACGAGCAGTCTACTGAGGGGAGGTGGCTTTATTCCTGGGTTTCATCATATACTGGTTGCTACAATAGTCAACTGTAGTAGGTACTGAACGTGTGTGTCTAGGTTAGGTTACCTGGCCCTCCCAGGAGCATGCTCAGTAGAGAGGGCTGTCACCTGAGAGGCACAGATGTCATCTCTGACTCAGTTTCCTGCGTAGGCCTTTGACTTTATTCTTCCACCTGGAGTCATCTTTAGTTTAAGTTCAGTATAGTTTAATGAAGGATTTCCATAATAAAAATAGCCTTTTTTCTCACTTAAGATGAATTTGATATTCACAAAAGGAATAGAAAGCACAAGCAGAACTGCATTGAGTGAAATTTTAATTAAATTTAAAACATATACATTCTCCACCACTTTCAGGGTGAACATGCATATTACATAATGTCCATATTTGTTTTTGTTTATAAAAGTAACAGCAGGAAAAAGCAGGTACAAGCTATAAAAGCAGGTCGATGCCACATTATCCAAAGTCAGTACGAAATCAGATGTATTATCAGAGGACAGGAGTTAACGTTCTCACGCTGGAGAACCCAGAATCAGAGACGGACCCGCAGCTTCAGAAACATTTGTTGGTCAGTCACATGATCACATGGTCAACACCATCTTCCCAGAAGCCCCGGGGAGCTCGATGATGTCGTGGTGGGCCTGGACGGCCTCGTTGAGTGGATACTTGCGACCGACGACTGGACGCAGCCAACCAGCTTCCATCCCTGCATAAAGCACCGCCCCACACTCCTTACTCTCTGCCTGATTGGTGGAGAGACAAAGAGAGAGATAGTAGTTAGAGAGAACCTTGTCCTTCCCATTGAAGCCAATGCAATTTTGACATTTGACATTTTTACATTTACACTACTGATGGTGTGTCTTCGTACCAGCTGGGGTGACTCATAACGCACTATGACCGGTACAGCTACACACTTTGCCACTAAACAGGCTGAGATAGCACTGCAAGTAGAGACATTTCTACGGCATTGTTGAACCCATGATTTTTGTTCGCTTATGGTTTTATAGCCTAATATGAATTTATACATTATGCAGTAATTTCATTTTTGTAAGTTGATCACATCAGCAGTTTAATTCATTGGCCTTTAGTGGCCCAACCTTTGCACACAGCTGCCAGTCTTGCCTGCACTCATTTCTTTAGACCAGCAGGTGGCCCTAGTGTGCACTTGAAGCCTCGAGAAATGAACCCATTTTCAACCCACTTGGCTGGAAAGCTTCAATGCTTCGAGAAGCTTCATCACTGCTTTTGATACCCACTGTATGCTAAGCTTAAAGATACAGCCAATATGAGCGAATAAAACATGTCTTACCGGTGTAGCGTAGGAAACGACCACTCCCGTGACGCTGCCCTCTTTACCCATGAGGTCACTGGGGTTGATCTCTACAGTGCCTCTAGAGCCCACTAGCTGTTAGGAGAATGGGACAGAGACACATGAGGGTATATTTGTATATTTATATATAGAGAGAGATCTAGAGATACAGCATTGCAGCTATAGTATAGAGACAGAGGAATAATGTAGACTTGAAAACTGAAGTATGGAGCTATAGACAGACTGTAGTCCTACTGACCGAAATTCGTCCTCCATAGGCCAACATCTGTTGGTCCTTACTGAGGTTGACGTTGGCCAGCATCTCGATAATCACATCTACACCACGGCCCTCTGTAGCTTCCTGGAGTACACAGACACACACAAAGAGATGATTTTTACATGGACACGTCACAAAAAACAACAACACAGAAACCTGGGTTTAAATATAGACTTCAGTACCATGATTTTGTCTGTATAGCCCTTCTCTCTGTGATTGAAGGCCAGATGAGCTCCGTTTTTCTCAGCCAACTTCATTCCCTCCGGTGTTCCTGCTGTTCCCAACACCTTCAGACCCAGAGCACGGGACAACTGGCACGTTGCTACACCCACCTACACACACAACATTTACATCACTGACTGCAATGCTTTCACTGTCTTTCAAAGAGATTGAGAGATAGAAAACAGAGGAACAAGAGAGCAAGCTTGTCTTACCCCTCCACTGGCTCCATGAATGAGGACAGTCTCTCCAGCTTTGGCGTGGGCTCTGCAACACAACAGATCAAAAACACGTTGTAGTCGTAATACCACTGGATAGCACTACGGGCACATCTAGATACACTACAGGTGTATGAAATCAAGCACACAGCCATGCAATCTCCATTGGTAGAATTGGAATGCATTTCGTGGACGAAATCAAACAAGGTATCTTTGGATTTCGTGGACGAAATTCAGGGGTTACATTTGGCGCCCCATACTATAGTCACCATTTGTGTGTTAGTGAATCATTCATTCCAATTGGGCTTCTGTGTGAGTGCTCTCTGGATTATGGCACAAAGGACTATAACATCAAATGACAGGTTACTGTTGTCTTACTTGTGAAACAGAGCCCTGTAGGCGGTGAAGTAAGGTACCCCTATGGCGGCTCCCTGGGTGAAGTCAAGAGCATCAGGGCAGTTTGTGCACCGAGTCTTCTTTTGCGACGGTGTAGTCTGCATAGCCTCCTGATTCTGTGAATGTGGTGAAAACACGATCCCCCGCCTGGAAAACACACAAGTACACATACAACTGATATATTAATATAAAAGTGGCCTTCAATCTGTACATTTTACAAGGTGATGGACTAGTTAACAACATTTGCACATCTGGACACATTTCTGTACACGTGCTCTTCCATCTGTACTCCTCTTAATGTGAATATCTGGAGATGCACATGCACATCTAACCTGTGAATCTGTCAATAAAGATGCCGCATCTTTATTTATTTATTTATTTATTTATTGTGGAATCCTCAATATATTCTTTTGTTGTAAGTATGAGTTGTATTAACTTCAATGCTCTCTATTTGTCTTATTCTCATCTATATCCTGTTCTCTGCTGCTGCAATGGGGGATCAATAAAGTTTCATCTAATGTAATCTCCTCTTCTGAAGCACTTTAATTAGAATTGAGAATTTCAAAGGAAAAGTCCACCATAAAACACTTCTTTCTATTCATCACAAAATAACTCCTGGAATGCATTGACAATCAGATCGATGACATTTGTGTAAGTGTACATGAGGGTGGAATTTTCCTTTGAAAGTGAATAATTGGTCCTTTTCAGCCACTGTGCCAGGGTCTCCACGACTCTCTATAATGGTGGGCTAAATATTACCCACAACACCTAATGGTAGCTTAATTCCAGTGATTCCCTCTCCAGCCACGTCATACCTTTAATGCAGTGACTCCCTCTCCGGCGGCTTCCACCACCCCGGCTGTATCAGCGCCAGGCGTGTAGGGCAGGGGAGGCTTTAGGGGGTAGATCCCAGCACGGATGTAAGTTTCCACAGGGTTTACTCCACAGGCATGGACACGGATCAACACCTACAGCACAACACATACACCATCCTTATACAGTACTAAACACAATCATATGAGTATATCACACAGTATCACGCAGTTATAACACTAACGATACAGAGCTATTAGTTCTTTTAGTAACCCTGTGTTAAATTTTAGTCAGATATTATCCAAGTATTACAACAAAATTAAAAGTCCCTGTGATAATAGCATAGTCATGCCATGGAAGACAGAAACACCATAAAGTACCATGTTAACTCACTTGACTACCACTATAGGTTGCCATAGGAATATTATAGTGCTTTTTCATGTGGGAAAACAAAGGTCACTTAAGAAGATTCACTTGATGATTTTCTTGCTTTTTTCTGCTTAATTGTTTTTCCTGTGTTCACCATACCCCAATGAAAAAACAATGTAATATTCCTACAGGAACTTAAAGTGTGTCTGTGGTACTGAATGTACTCTATAGTGACCTTATCGTACTTGAAGGTATTTCCTATCTCCTATGGTACCCCTATAATAGTTCAATAATACTCCTATAGAGATTGTTTTGGGCCTGAATGTAAAACTAAACTTCATTCAAAAATCTGACACTTTAATGTTGCCTTGCTTATGGGCAAAGGTATACACAACATGTAGTAAGATTCAATACCTTGTCCGAATTGTTAGGAGCCACTCTTTAATTCGGCATACTTATGATCAACAAAGCTGTGCCCGTTTCAAGAAAATCTCAACCTTTAGATTCAGTTCACACTGCTTACTACCGCACCCACTGTGTATTTTGGTGGAAGAAGCTTCCACAAATGAAAAACATAACATTTAACAGTAATGAAAAACACGTTTCAGCCTGTCTCCACCCAGCAGATACTTCAATGTGATTGGTGGAGAGGGAAGAAGGGGGTGTACCTGGCAAACCGGGGGACGGGGGTGTGCGCCTCCATCCATTTGGCAACATACTTTCAGTATGTTGAAAACAAGTCAGTCTGCAAGCTAGCTAACGTTACAAAATGGAGAGCGAGGCCTGAGGGCACTTTCATAACAGAGGCGCGTCTTGAAGTGGACCCGCTACCATCTCAGTGTCTCCGCCCATCTCCGGTCGGGAACGTGTTGCTAAAAGTTCTGCCAACTCCCTTTTGTCCTTGTCCGTTGTTTGTCTAGTTGTTATTTTCCTCATTTGATCTAGTTCTTTTCTTTTATACTGTTAAGTGTCTTGGGTACCATGGACCATTATTATTAGGGTACCTAATAGGGTACCATTATTATTATTATGATTATAGCTTCGGTATGTCATCACCAACCGCAGCGGATCCGGCAGTGCAACAGAGCTGCAATTTGAAACCGATGGAGGGCGACACATAGTTTTACAAATACTTCCCCCCCCTGAAATTATACCTGCAATGTTGAATTTATGTCCAGTATTCTTAGGTTTCACTATATAGAACTCATACAAATATGTTTACAGCTCAAACAATACAATGTTGAATAGTTCAAGTTAGTTAAAGCTAAAGTTTAAATGACTTGACTTGACGTAGTGCATTGGATGCACGCCGATTTGAATTGTTGCATCTACCAGTGAAGAAAATCGTTCCACCATTTACTTACCGTTTGCAGATCAGCAAGAAAGCATTACATTTCCTTTAGTGTGAAGTGCTCTCCATACAAGAGATAAGGCGCCCTCAGGGTCATACACAACAGTAAATTGATGGTACATATGCTATCACTGTAATATTCCTCTATGATTTCCTAACAGAATTAGTTTTGTTGTGATATTTGCATAGCATCACTCTACATTTTATCTACAAGTTGTCACAGGGTTACAACAGGTGATTTTCCTAAATGTAAAAAAAAGTTAAGAATCCACCTAATTCTAACAGGACACCCCAACATTTAAACCATTCACCACTAAACTCACCTGTTTGGGTCCGGGTTTAGGCACAGGAACATCTGAACACAGTTTGAGGACCGGACGGAGCCCCAAACTCACTGACTTTAATGGCTCTCATCAATTTGGAGCTCGACATGTCTGCGGAATCTGAACACAAACCAGCTTTGGGTGAACGGAGACGATGGTCTGGAAGGAGGAATTAGGGCAGGGAGCTCTGCTTTAAGAAAGCCCTCCTCTTCAAAATCGGCACACCTAACACCTCCAACCCCCGGAACTACTGCTTGCATCCTAAATTCCTTCCTTAAATTCCACCCTTATTTTTACTCTACTCTTTTTAATCTTTATTTTTAACGTGTACTTTTATCCAATAAAATGTATTTGATCTACTATTGTTTTTATTGTAAAGCGTCTTTGGGTACTGTGAAAATCCCTATATAAATGCGATGCATTATTGTTATTATTATTATTATTATTATTATTATTCTATTTATTAACGTAATAAAACAGTGAATGTAGGCTCACTCGGTCCTGTCATGGCCCATCCCCCCAGACGCGGTTTGCGTTTACTGTATATGCCAGAAATGGCTGTATGCCTATGAGGCATATAGGCGGTTTGCGTATATGCGCTATAAAGGCATAGGGCGACAAATACTTGAGGGGCGCACACGCGCTGTGTGCGCACGATGGAAACACACACACACACACACACACACACACACACACACACACACACACACACACACACACACACACACACACACACACACACACACACACACACACTTCTATCGCTCTCAATCTGTGCTCATGTAGGGACGCGCCTTTTCCTGTACTGCTCTCCCTCCTCCCACTTCTACTGCTGTCTCCTCACCAGCAAGGAACCCGAGATAGGTGGGGGTCTGTCAAAGAGCAGCTCTCCTCCCTCAAACTCTCTCAAAAAACATTTAAAATTTGTGTGCAATTTTCCTTAATGTTTCAATGTTGTCTTATTGTTTATTTTAATATTAAAGGTCAACAAAACTCATAGAGACTTTCATGTAATGGTTAAAAACCACACTACTACAGTTGCAATTGCAAACTGAAATTGGCTGAACGGGGACATTTCTTTGCTCTTCAAATAAGTTATTTTGTGTTAAGACATCTACAGGAGGAAGATGGAATGCAGCAGAACAGCAGGAGAGAGGTGTGGTCTGGCATCCAGCCAGCCAATGGATGGGAGCCGAGCCAGGGCAACCATCCCCTGTCACAACTTCTCTCCCCCTTGCTGGCCCACATCCGCACTCCCTTGTGGGAGTAGCTCCACTATCCCCTAGCCCCTCTCTTCCCTTCCCCACAGATTCTCAACCCCAACACAACCACACATCAGCATCACACCCGACCAGGTGAAGAGGCAGCTGAAGAGGCTCCACGCAGGCAAGGCAGCAGGCCCTGATGGTATCAAACCTGGGCTCCTCAAGGCATGCAACGCATGCAGACCAGCTGTGTGGAGTCCTGCGCCTGGAAAGGGTCCCACTGTTGTGGAGAACTTCCTGCCTGGTCCCTGTGCCTAAGAAAGGGCGTCCCAGTGTCTTGAACGATTACAGACCTGTGGCGTTGACTTCCCGCATCATGAAGACCCTTGAAAGGCTTGTGCTGGCTCACCTCAGACCCCTGGTAAAGGAAGGACTGGACCCCCTACAATTTGCGTACCAGGCTAACATTGGAGTAGACGATGCCATCATCTACCTGCTTCATTGGGTCCACTCCCATCTGGACAGGGCAGGCAGCACTGTGAGAATCCTGTTTTTTGATTTCTCCAGTACTTTTAACACCAGTCAGCCCATACTCACGGGAGATAAACTATGCTGAGCGTGTTCTACCAGTCGGTGGTGGCAAGTGCCCTTGTCTTTGTGGTTGTGTGCTGGGGCAGCAGCAAAAAAGACACCAACAGGATAGACAAATTGTTGTGGGGTCTGTCCTGGTGGCCAGCCTGGACCCAGTGAAGATGGTGGCTGAGAGGAGAATGTTGGTTAAACTGCTGGCCATCATGGACAATGTCTCTCACCCACCACTCAGAGGAGCACGTTCAGCAACAGACTCATCCTGCCTCGGTGTACCACGTACCGCGACACTGGAGGTGCTTCTTGCCCACCGCTATCAGACTTTATTCATCCCTGGACTAACCATCAACACCCCCCCCCCCGCCCCAATTTCCTACCCAGACAAAGATTTAAGTTTCTGACAACTCACGCCCCCAAAATGGCTGTAGCATCCTGGTTGTCGGATGAACATGTTTGTGATCTTGAAGATTAACCCAGTAGTTCATCAACAAATGTTTCCTTCTCAAATATAAAGGCATCTCTCTCTATCTCAACTTGTAAAGCAGCCACTGGTGTTGTTTTCAACGCTCCACAACACAATCATAATGCTTGAGCCTGTAGCACATCCAATCTCTTCAGTGATGTTTTGGCTGCAGAACCATGAACAAAACAACCTTAATCCAGTGATGATCTAATCAATGCAATATGAATCGTTGTCAAAGACCATCTGTCTGCTCCCCAATCTAGCCCTGATAATCATCTCATTGCGTTGACATCCTTCATGCAGTGGAGCCACTGGAGCGGAGCGTGGTCCGACCAGAGGGTGAATGGGCACCCCAGGAGGTAATAGTGGAGAGCGCCATCCATCGACACCCTCCTGGCACAAAACAGCCCCTCTGTTTGATGCGTCAATCGGGAGGCAAACAGGGAGAGAAAAGTCAGGAGTAAACAGCAGCAGCTTCCCACAGAGAACCCTTTTTACTCTCTCAAACGTCTGCTGGCACTGCTCCATCCACTGGACTGGATCGGTCCAGTGGACATTCAAGTTGCATGGAGTGCCATGAAGTCGATCAAGGAACTAGTCAGCTCGGAGAAGGACGGACCTGTGAACTGTCCAGCCCCAAGAACCACTGCTTTGGCCTTGGGCAGGCCACAATCGCCGCTGTCTACAAACTACAAACTGTCTACCTGAGGACGTACCAACCGGCCGTCCTACTGGTACTCGAGATACTGTACCATCCATCCAACCACACACTTCTTGGGCCGTGGACCCTGCTTGAGAACAAGGACGATGGGGTTATACCTAGCACTGGTGGATTCTTTTATCGCTCCCATTTCCAGTATGGCCATCAATTCTGCTTGCATTACTTTGCGCTTATGTTCAGGCAAGTGGGGACAGTGTCGTCCTGGCAGGGGAGAGAATACGTATGCAAAGGGCTGTTGCAGCGCTGTGACATCTGCCTTCTAGGACCGTGAGAGTTGGTCATCTAAGAGGCGTAATCGGCCAGTTTTGCAACCGTCAGAGACCTGTGTCACTCCTCCCGTCAGTACGCATAACTTCATAATCAATCTTCCCAACCCACTGTGACCACAAAGGGACCTTGCCACTTGGCGAGTAATTTGGATCTGGATGAAGGGAGTAATAGAAGAGCTTTACTTCCCAGTGCGAGATGTCTGAGCTGCGTTCCTCTGTACAGGAGTTGTCGTTGTTCTTGAGCAAATTCCCAAGTGAGTGGAGTTTTGCTCTCAGTTGAAGAATGTACTGAATTTCATTCTTGAGTGTGCTTGAACCTTCCTCCCAATTGCGCAACGGCACTGCTTTGGGTTATTGCATTGCGTACTCGACCAAGACCACCCCAAAAAAAATATCCCCGTGTACTACGGTCTAACGGCCTGATGAAAGGGGACCTCAATTAGCGGAAGGGGGTGCAACAGTGCTTTGAGTGGCTGATGAATTGACATTCGGGACAGGCAGTAACCTGTGGCTCCTGAAGTTTTTGGATGTCCAGTCATCACTTCCTAAACTAACTGACTCAGCTGATGGTTGCAGAAGCTCACTTAATATCCCACAACACACTGCCTAAAATGGTACAATCCCGTCACATTAAGCCATAGAGATGAATGACAGGACTGTGGGACTAGCAGTCTGAGGGTGGCTTCATTCCTGGGTTTCAGCATGTACTGGTTGCTACAGTACTCAACTAGAGTAGGTACTGAACAAGTGTGTCTAGGCTACAGTGATTACCTGCATAAATGGCTCCAAAAATATGGTCTGATCTTAATCTAAGTTATAAAATGATTATAAATAAAATAAACAATGATTTAACACATGTACTTTTACATGTTTTTTTATTGAACATATAGTTCAGCTGTCATTACAGAATGAATTAATTCAAGCCATCACATTTCAATAGGGTAAGAGCAGGACTCCATGTGAGACATTCCAAAATCATCACATGGTCAGCACCATCTTCCCAGAAGCCCCAGGGGAGCTCGATGATGTCGTGGTGGGCCTGGGCGGCTTCCTCAAGTGGATACTTGCGACCGACAACTGGACGCAGCCAACCAGATTCCATCCCTGCAAAAAGCACTGCCCCACACTCCTTACCCTCGGCCTGTGGAGACACAAAGAGAAAACCAGAGTGAGAGACATTTTCTATAGGGAACAGACCAGATGTTAATGTCCTGCATTAATGTCTTTTCCTCTTACCGGTGTAGCGTAGGAAAGGACCACTCCTGTGACACTGCCCTCTTTAGCCATGAGGTCAGTAGGGTTGATCTCTATAGTGCCTCTAGAGCCCACTACCTGTTGAGAGAATGGGACAGAGACACATGAGGGTATGTATGTAGAGATCTAGAGATAGAGCATTGCAGCTATAGTATAGAGACAGGGGAATAATGTAGACTTGAATGGCGACTGAAAGTATGGAGCTATAGACAGACTGTAGTCCTACTGACCGAAATACGTCCTCCATAGGCCAACATCTGTTGGTCCTTACTGAGGTTGACGTTGCCCAGCATCTCGATAATCACATCTACACCACGGCCCTCTGTAGCTTCCTGGAGTACACAGACACACACACAAAGAGTTGATTTTTACATGGACACGTCAAAAAAACAACAGAGAAACCTGGGTTTAAATATAGACTTCAGTACCATGATTTTGTCTGTATAGCCCTTCTCTCTGTGATTGAAGGCCAGATGAGCTCCGTTTTTCTCAGCCAACTTCATTCCCTCCGGTGTTCCTGCTGTTCCCAACACCTTCAGACCCAGAGCACGGGACAACTGGCACGTTGCTACACCCACCTAAACACACAACAGTTACATCACTGACTGCAATGCTTTCATTGTCTTTCAAAGAGATTGAGAGATAGAAAAACAGAAACGAGAGCAAGCTTGTCTTACCCCTCCACTGGCTCCATGAATGAGGACAGTCTCTCCAGCTTTGGCGTGGGCTCTGCAACACGACAGATCAAAAATACGTTGTAGTCGTAATACCACTGGATAGCACTACACTTTTTTCATGGAGGCACATCTAGATACACTACAGGTGTATGAAATCAAGCACACAGCCACGCAATCTCCAGTGGCAGTAGAATTGGCCATACTGAAGGGCTCAGTGACTTTCAATGTGGCACTGTCATAGGATGCCACCTGAAGCATGTAGTGCATAAAAATCATCTGTCCTCAGGTACAAGTTCCAAACTGCCTCCAGAAGCAACATCAGCACAAGAACTGTTTGTTGAGAGCTTCATTCAGTGGGTTTCAATGGCCAAGCACACAACCCTAAGATTACCCACCCATTGGGGCGTATATGGACGGCATGGCAACGGTAACTACTACAGCACCTTGTACCAAAAGCAGGAGGGGCTAATTAGTGAAATCACCTGGTGTAGTCTTTGGTTGGCATGAAAACCTGCATACTTTCGGCCCTCCATGATACATGATTGCCCACCTCTGGTGTAACCCCAGCAGGGCTCTGGGCCCCAAGGACCAGGAGAATAATAATTATTCCCTGGGGCTCAATTATCTATCTATCTATCTATCTATCTATCTATCTATCTATCTATCTATCTATCTATCTATCTATCTATCTATCTATCTATCTATCTATCTATCTATCTATCTATCTATCTATCTATCTATCTATCTATCTAGGCGCAAAGGACTATAACATCAAATGACAGGTTACTGTTGTCTTACTTGTGAAACAGAGCCCTGTAGGCGGTGAAGTAAGGTACCCCTATGGCGGCTCCCTGGGTGAAGTCAAGAGCATCAGGAAGTTTGTGCACAGTGTCTTCTGCTGCGAGAGCGTACTCTGCATAACCTCCTGAAAGTGTGAATGTGGTGAAGACACGATCCCCCGCCTGGAAAACAAACAAGTACACATACAATTGATATAATATAAAAGTGGCCTTCCATCTGTACATTTTACAAGATGATAGACTAGTTAACAATGCACAGTCTGCACATATGTTACTTCCATCAGTAGATCTGATAATGTGAGCTACTACGATCTCAAGTCCAGTGATTCCCTCTCCAGCCACGTCATACCTTTAATGCAGTGACTCCCTTTCCGACGGCTTCCACCACCCCGGCTGTATCAGCGCCAGGTGTGTAGGGCAGGGGAGGCTTTAGGGGGTAGATCCCAGCACGGATGTAAGTTTCCACGGGGTTTACTCCACAGGCATGGACACGGATCAACACCTACAGCACAACACATATATCATCCTTATACAGTACTAAACACAATCATGAGTATATCACACAGTATCATGCAGTTATAACACCAATGATAGAGCTATAGCTCTTTTAGTAACCCCGTGTTAAATTTTAGTAGGATATTATACAAGTATTACAGCAAAATTAAAAGTCCTTGTGATAATATGGGAAATAGAAACACCATAAAGTACAATAAAAGGGCACTAAACTTACTTAACCACTATAGGTTGCCATAGATATGCTAGTGATTTTTCATGTGGGAAAACATTGGCCTACATAAGAGCAATGGGTTAGAAATATTAAATAAACATTATTGCCTGTCAATGGCAAGATCCACATACGATGAAAACACTAGTCCTTTAGTATTCCTATAGCTACTTAGTTTGTTTTGGGCCTGAATATAAATGTTAATTCAAAAACCTGAAACTTTGTTGCCTTGCTTATCGGCATCAAATAAATAAGATAAAAAATAAAGTATAAACAACATGAAATGTCTATAAAAGCTGTACCCATTTCAATAAAATGCCAACTTTTAGATTCAGTTCACACTGCTTACTACGGCCCTCCACGGTGCATTTTGGTGGAAAAAGCATCCAGATGAAAAACAGATGCCATTTAACAGTAATGATAAACACATTCCAGCCTGTCACCCAACAGATACTTCAATGTGATTGGTGGAGAGGGAAGAAGGGTGTGTCTCTGTCAAACCAGGGCATTGGGTTCACAACTCTAAATATCCATAGGAGAACATACTGTACTAGCTAGGTTACAACATGGAGAATGATGCCTCAGGGCACTTTAACAACAGAGGTGTGTGTTGAGGTGGTTTTAACTCTTCAGGTGTGCCCATCTCCAGTTGGAGTGTCAACATTTTCTTTTTGCCAAGTTCTGCAAACTCTTGGCAATAAATTGGAAGAACGTACAGAAATGACAATACAAATATTGTACATAGCTTGGTTTCTTCCTCCCACCAATTGTTTACATATTGCTGGAATTCATTTAAAAAATAAATAAATAATAATAATAATAATAATAATAATAATAATAATAATAATAATAATAATAATAATAATAATTAGAACCAGTCCATTTTATACAAGAAATAATCGTTTCCCCACAATAAAGTTTTGCATATCTATTTGAAACAGTCGTGTGTAAATACAATGATAAAACATATTTTTGTCCAGTCCACAAAATTCACAGGAGTGTTTTAAATCTAGATTGAATCTTTCCAAAAGATGTTTAACCGGAGAAATTCTATGTAGTATTGTGTATGATACTGATATTCTTTGAGCATTTGTTTTGGATTTTCCATGCGTTTTTCCGTCGTAGATTATAAAATGAAGATGCCCCCAAACACCTTGCAGCACCCAACTCCGTTCAAACTACGCAGACATGTTCAGTAAATCAACACCGATCGGGGCGGAACCGGCAGTGCAGCGGAGCTCAAACCGTAAACCGAAGGAGGGCGAGACAATTTCACAACTTTAGTTTTTGCTTAAATTATCAATTTATGTGTAGTATTTATACGGTTCTCCGTGTATAAGTCATATGAATGTTGAATATGATGAAACGTGTAGTGTTGAATATCTCTTAAAGCGAACCTATGTGCATTGGATGCACGCCGAATTGAAGAGTGTCATCTACCAATTAAGAAAAGGTGTTCCACAATTAACTTAACTTTGCGGATTAGCCAGGAAATATTGCATTTCCGGAGTTTTGAATGCGGGTTAGCGTGTTCTCCATAGAAGAGAGCGACTCCTATCAGGGCGTGTTTCGTTATACACACATTTTTATCTACAATTTGTCACACGGTTACAACAGGTGACTTTCCTAAATTTCCTACAACTAAAAAAAAAGTTAAGATTGCACCTAATAGTAACAGGACACCGCCCAACATTTAAACCATTCACCACTAAACTCACCTGTTTGGGTCCGGGTTCAGGCACAGGAACATCTGAACGCAGTTTGAGGACGGACGGAGCCCCAAACTCACTGACTTTAATGGCTCTCATCACCTTGGCGCTCGACATACCTGCGGGATCTGACCGTAAACGGAGACGATGGTTTGGGAGTGGAGCAGGGAGCTCGCTCTGCCTCTATTTATCCAGGTAAAAAACCAAAAAAAAAAACAGGTGGAGGTGGTTTAAACCCCCCTCCCTCCGTCCCTCCGTCCCTCCCACCTATAGCGCACCAGTTCAGTGTTGTTCAAACTTGTTCTGCAGCTGTTTTGTGTTTAGTCATTGTTAAACTGGAAATTTGAATTCGTGTTTTCGTCCATTAATTGTCTGGTAAAGATAGCTTTTGTTATTCTGGTACCTTAATGTATGTATGATGACTTTGGCCCTTTGATTCTAGATTGTAATTTATCTCATCACTCTGACCTCAGTCATGGTATCTATTTTGGACAATGTCATCTCCTAATGTCTGTTATTGCCAATAAAGACAACCATCAACTCACTATAACACATAGCTACTCATTACTAAAAGTTGTATCATTCCATGATTTTACTTGCATACTACTTTTGCAATTAACTTAATTAGCTTGTGAGTTAACTCATCGTTCATCATTTCATTTTGGATATTTGTTTTATGTCTACAGTTGCAAGTATGTATGCAACTGTCTGGATTGTGTACAAAGAGATGATAGCAATCAGGTTCCGTATCCTGTCACGTGCATATGTCACTGTTGGTTGAACTGGTTGGTCTGCTTTTGTGGTGCCTTGTAAACTGAATTTATAGCCTATTGTTCCCTCTCATTAATTAATATCCATATAATATAATTGAATTATGTTACTTAAAACCAGTAATTAATGCCAAATCATTATATACAAAGGCCATTAACTAAGGGAGACTGTAAGTCTCCAGCATGGTAGACTTACAGTCTCCATTTCTACTACTGTATGAAGAGAACAATGAGGAAGGAGGTTTTGTAATGTGTCCTCAGGCAATTCAGTTTGTATATGTCTGTCGGTTGACTGGCTGAACTGGTTGGTCTGCCTGTCTTGCATTTTGTAGGGCCCATGGGATCCCTCCCAGTACTGTGCAAAGGTGACCCTTTCATTTATTCAATTTCCAGTCAAACATACAGACTGTTTCTTTTTTTGGTGTCAAACAAATTAGATGTAAGATAATTCACTTTGCATGAAGATGGTGAAAGTCAAAGGAAAGTAAAACGGGAGAGAATGAGACTCCTAACCACCATGCAAGACCTGTCAGACCACCTGAAACTATCGCCATCAGATAGGCAGTACTTACAGCTTTCATCTTTGAGAGATAAGGAAACAAATCAGGCTTCACTCATAACTCAGTGCTCAGATAGACTAAACTATTTAATTTACAGGTGGATGTTTACCAACTATGAGGTGTGGTTCGCCCTGCATCTGGTACCAGCTGCAGCCAATTGAACCCGATTGGCCAGTTACAGCCAAGGACCATTGTAACCTGTGTTTGTCTTCCAGTGACATGGGGTTTGACTGCCATATCCTAAATGTGTTAATTCTTGCCCATTAGTCAATAAACTGCGTGCATTCCATTGTATAAGTACCATGATCAAACGTACAGTACATGTAAGGCCTTTCTAAAGAAAGAACTACAAATTAAAAGTAGCAGCTTAAATTCACAGGTGGTTTAGTGGAGGGGTTCCCAACGTTTTCCATGTCAAGGAAACTAGACCACAGACCTCCATTTGATAAAATTTTGTCCTAAGTACCACTATCTGAGGAGGGTTTGTATTGTTAGATGTGATTTTAAACAGAATTATATAAATGTTTATACTGTATGTGAGGTCATGACAATATTCATACTCGCAGGAGCATGCTCAGTAGAGCCGGCTGTCACCTGAGAGGCACAGATGTCATCTCTGACTCAGTTTCCTGCGTAGGCCTTTGACTTTATTCTTCCACCTGGAGTCATCTTTAGTTTAAGTTCAGTATAGTTTAATAAAAGATTCCCATAATAAAAAGAGTATTTTTCAAGATTAAGATTAATTTTCACAAAGGAAATATAAAGCACAAGAAAGCACAATTGAGTTCAGTGAAATTCAAAGATGTTTCCATTCTCCACCAATTTATTTTCACAGGCTTTCAACGTAGTTGCAATATTATCCAAAGTCAGTAGAAAATCAGCGATGATATCAGAGGAAGAAGTGCAGCGGCAGTCTGATGACACTTCCATGGCTAGTCTCCTTTAACTTCTACTGTCGGATTCAAATTTCACAGTGATTACAAGCCTTATTACTTTATCAATCAGTGCTCAATTATCAATAATTCTTCAGCTCAAGTCCATGCATGTAGTTGCATTTTTCCACACTGTTTGACCTCAAAACAAAAGGTCAAACAAAAGGTTATGGGAATTTCTTGTTTTTTCCCTTGTACCATTGTCTTTGCCCCCTCTAGCAAAAGTGCACAGAAAGTTACACTGGACCAAACTACATGCAGGGCTTTTAAACTGAAGTTATTCTCACCCTGGGAGCCAGAGCATAACGCATCAGCAGTCTTGCCAACCCACCAATCTATTTTGGCCCCGAACCACAGTTTAAACAGTTGTTGGTTCCAGCATGACCCCTACTTGGTGACCTTGGTGACCCATGAGTCAGTCACATGGTCAGCACCATCTTCCCAGCAGCCCCGGGGAGCTCGATGATGTCGTGGTGGGCCTGGGCGGCCTCGTTCAGCGGATACTTGCGACCGACGACTGGACGCAGCCAACCAGCTTCCATCCCTGCATAAAGCACCGCCCCACACTCCTTACTCTCTGCCTGATTGGTGGAGAGACAAAGAGAGCGAGAGAGTAGTCAGAGAGAATCAGAGTGAATGCAATTTTGTGTAATGTCTTTGCCTCTTACTGGTGTAGCGTAGGAAAGGGCCACTCCTGTGACGCTGCCCTCTTTAGCCATGAGGTCTCTGGGGTTGATCTCTATAGAGCCTCTTGAGCCCACTACCTGTCGAGAAGAGAAACACATGTAAAATATATACACATGCGGACAGTTGCGAGAAATGTTTGTGAACCCTTTTGAATTACCTGGCTTCCTGTATAAATGGCTCCTAAAATATGGTCTGATCTTCATCTAAGTCACAACGATAGATGTGATTTCGGATTGGAAAAAGTGTGTGAACCATAAGATGTAGTAACTGGTGGAACCTCCTTTAGCAGCAACAACCTCAACCAAAGGTTTCCTGTAGCTGCTGATCAGACCTGAACAACAGCTAGGAGGTAGTTTGGACCATTGCTCCTCACAGACGAGATTTGTGGGATGTCTTGCAGGAAAGGCTTGTCATGCCACATTTCAACAGGATTAATGTCAGGACTCTTCTGGACCTTCAGGACTTTTCTGACTGACATTTCAAAATGTGAATTTTCCTGTTTAAGCCATTGTGTTGTAGATTTTGCTTTTGTGTTTGGGGTCATTGTCCTGCTGCATGACCCCACCTCTGTTAAGCTTCACATCACAGATTGTTACCCTGATATCCTCCTGTACAATTTCCCTTTGATCCCTCAATGATTGAAGCCGCCCAGGTCCTGAGGCAGCAAAGCCCCGAACCATGATGCTCCCTCCACCATGCTTCATTGTTGGGATGAGGGTTTGCTGTTGGTATGCAGTGTTTTTTCTCCCATGAACACTCTTGTTTAGTGTTTTTCTCATTGTGGACTCAGATGTTAGAAAGTTCAAGAGATGCCTGCAGGTCCTTAGCTGTTAGCTTATGGTTCTTTGTCACCTCCTTGACTAGCAGTCGATGCTTTGCGCCATATGAAGCAAATGGTGGTCACACCAGATACTGACGGTAATTCTGTTTCATGACCCCCACCTTGTGTTCTGTGACCAACCATATTTGTAGCCAAAATGATGTGAAACCAATAAATCAAAGTTCCTAATAAATAATTTTCAGTTGATGTTTCCATTTATGGATTTCAGTTCCATAAACTCTTTGACGTAGTATACTTGAGACGAAGAAATCTGTCGGTATGTGTGTGATAAGAGTTGGAACAAATGTAAAAGTATTTTTTTTGTGTGCCATGTGTTAAATCACATTGTGTTAAATCACATTTTTTATCACTATTTTTATGTATATGAAGATCAGACCATATTTTAGGAGCCATGCAGGTCATTCAAAAGGGTTTTCTCTTAACTGTATGTGTGTGAGAGAGAGATCTAGTGATAGAGAGCATTGCAGCTATAGTATGAAGCTACAGATGGACAGACAGACTGTAGTCCTACTGACCGAAACTCGTCCTCCATAGGCCAACATCTGTAGGTCCTTACTGAGGTTGACGTTGGACAGCATCTCTACAATCACATCTACACCACGGCCCTCTGTAGCTTCCTGGATCACACACACACACACACACACACACACACACACACACACACACACACACACACACACACACACACACACACACACACACACACACACACACACACACACACACACACACACACACACACACACACACACACACAAAACTGTAGCTGTTTCCATCCAACTGTCAAGTGAATTTTGAGTGAACTTTTGAAAAACCAAAACGTGAATTAGGGTTTGAAGGATTGAAGTGAATGAATCTGCTACATCAGAAAACATCCACAAGGGAAACGGAGACTCACAAGAGTCTGTACTTGTTATTGTATTGAAACGCACTTGACAATATAGAATATACAACCACAATGGAGATCTGTCCACCACCACCTCACAGAAATGTCATAGTATTGTCTCTCCCATGTATAAATTAATTCAATAAAAAGGCATTTATTGAATGATTAATGATGTAGCGATATTTGTCATTCAATAAATGCCTTTCCTATTTATAGCATTATGTCTTTATCGTCAAACTTTTCCATTTTAAGTGAACATGAAATATGTTTTCCGATATTGAGGAATATTCCCGTTCAGCCTTTCTAATTTGATACATCATAATTATGGTTAAAAAAAACAAAACAAAAAAACAGCTTGTGTATGTTTGTTCTGTCTCTGTATGTGTGTGTGTGTGTGTGTGTGTGTGTGTGTGTGTGTGTGTGTACCATGATTTTGTCTGTATAGCCCTCTTCTCTGTGATTGAAGGCCAGATGAGCTCCGTTTTTCTCAACCAACTTCATTCCCTCCGGTGTTCCTGCTGTTCCCAACACCTTCAGACCCAGAGCACGGGACAACTGGCACGTTGCTACACCCACCTACGCACACGCACACGCACACACACACGCACACACGCACACACGCACACACACACACAGATAAGACAAACCATTCTGGTGTTTAATTGCGATCAGTGATGGCATCGAGGGAAATCCCAGCTAGACTGAGTTTATCCACCTTTTCGTTTGCAGAATAAAGTTCACCACAGTTTTAGGCTGATATAAATCTTTTTTGAGGTAAAATCATAGTAAGTAGTGTCAAACTGATATATTATGGTATATTAAAAATAGGGTATTTCAATGGGAGAAAGCATACATTCCTGCTTTTCTGAAAATTACTTTCACCGACTGGAGGTCATAGTTAGCCCACCTTTTTTATTTACCTCTACATCACTGACTGCAATGCTTTCACTGTCTTTCAAAGGTATAGAAAACAGACAGAGCACAAGCTTGTCTTACCCCTCCACTGGCTCCATGTATGAGGACAGTCTCTCCAGCTTTGGCGTGGGCTCTGCAACACACAACAGATCAAAACATGTAATTGTAGACTACATCTGGGGATCATTTGGGGATTAAATGCCTTGGTCAAGGGTAGTTTGTTGAGTTGTTGAGGAAGGGAAGAGTGTTAAGTCATTCACTTGCACCACCCACATTTTCCCAGCCAGATCAGAGATTTGAATCCGCCACCTTCAGATCACAAGACTGCTTCCGTTACCTGTAGGCTACCGCAGCGTAGTCGGATCCCTTGAGACGTGACGTGGTAGAATCATTCTACAATGTCAATTTCCTGAGAAAATGTGTTGGGTTATCTGGAAGCAGCTGGAGGCGTGGTTGAATTCATTTAAAAAAACAGTTGATCTTTTAAAAGTGTGTTAGCAGTTTGACCACCAGATGTCACTATTCACTCTCCACCATTCATTTCTACAGAGAAATTTAAATATAAAAATGTATAAAGAATATCGAATAGTTGAATACATTCGCACATCTCCTGAAGTACTAGTGAGCTAGTGTACTATCCCTTCAGGGTGAGCACTCATAAAACCCAATTCAGATGTGATAAGAAAGCCTACTGTAGCCAATAGCACTAGTAATACAAATAAACCAGTCTTGGTCTTTGGTTGGAATGAAAACCTGCAGACTCTCAGCCCTCCATGGCACCTGGTTCGATAGCCCTGTGATACATCAATAAGTGGAAAATGTATTTGTTCTCGTGCACTGAAGGGGAAGATTTGTTTAGCGTAGTAGCACAGAGGCCGTCAAGACAGCTGGAAAGCAATGGGTTAATTGACAAACCCAAGCAGGAAGGAGATCTATTATTTCGATACAAACGCCTTTGGCTCTGCACCACATATGTCACTGTGGGAAGATTTCGAGTTCCCACCATCATTCAAAATCTGGTCAGGTCACATTTGCAAGATATTCAGTTGTACTTCACAACAGCGGTATTGTATTACTCATTCTACTACAGCATGACAGCATCTGGAGATAGGCATCGTGGCATGGTGCACAATTTCCTCTCCATCTTTCACCATGTTAATGGAGGTTATCATTAGGGCAGCAAAATGGGTGGTAGGTGGGGAAAGGTTGCAGGGAGGACTGTGCCTTCCACCCATTAAGGCGTATATGGACGGCATGGCAACAGTAACTACTACAGCACCTTGTACCAAAAGGTTGCTGAGCAAATTAAATTGGACTAGGGTGAAAGTTAAACTGAGTAAGTGTAGGAGCATCTCCATTGTCAAGGGGAAATTGGCAAGCAAAAGATTTACATAGATGAGGAAGCAAGTCAAACAGGTAGTTGTGTAAGAGAGGAAGACATGTGGAGACATTTTAGGTTACATCATAGGTGGAAACCAAGCGGTTGGAAACCAAGGCTATACCCTGTGGAGGTTTTATAGCCAAGACTGCCTTTACACTACTACGTGAATTAGACATTTGTGGGCGGAGCTTAAAGTTGCCCGTGAAGGACACAGTCTGAAGCTGCAATGACTGCCAGACAATGGACTTGTGTCTAGTGAATGACGATGCCTGTCTCACGGTCCTGTAGATTGATGATGGTGCAGCCTGACGTCCTCTATAGTCACCATTTGTGGGTCAGTGCATCACTCTTTAAACATCTGAATTGGGCTTCTGTGTGAGTGCTCACTGGATTATAGTGCAGGACTATAACATGAAATGACAGGTTACTGTTGTCTTACTTGTGAAACAGAGCCCTGTAGGCGGTGAAGTAAGGTACCCCTATGGCGGCTCCCTGGGTGAAGTCAAGAACATCGGGCAGTTTGTGCACCGAGTCTTCTTTTGCGACGGTGTAGTCTGCATAGCCTCCTGATTCTGTGGCTGTGGTGAAAACACGATCCCCCGCCTGGAAAACACACATATTAATATCGGTTGCTCAGCTGGTTTCGCACAGATAGGCTGAGAGCAATGGAAGCAATGTCTTTACTGCAATCTCGTTGAGCTGCGGGCATTTACTCCTGCACACCAACCAGCACTCTGCAAGACTTCCTCACAAACACAAAACCCTGTCTAGCACCTGAAACTCAATATTTGCCATGACAGTATCGTCTGAGAGAGGAATTTCAGTACTGTTGTTTGATTGTTCAGCTCGTTCCTAACCCTAACCCTAACCCTAACCCTAGGTCCTCTGGCTTATCCTTAACATTTGGATGGTGCTGCTGCAGTAGAGTATGTGTCCAGGCCTTTTGCTTGGAGCTCGCCATAGCAATTAACGCTCCTTCAAAGGCGGGACAGATGACAGGAACTGCTGTTTTACTTGACTCTAGCTTGTCATTGGTACCTTAATTCCAGCGGTTCCCTCTCCAGCTACTTCATACCTTTAATGCAGTGACTCCCTCTCCGACGTCTTCCACCACCCCGGCTGTATCAGCGCCGGGTGTGTAGGGCAGGGCGGGTTTACGGGGGTAGATCCCAGCACGGATGTAAGTTTCCACGGGGTTTACTCCACATGCACGGACACGGATCAACACCTACAGCACAACACATATATACAGTATATATACAGCACTCACACGATCATATGACATTAGATCACTGCATGTCAAGATGCAGTTATAACACTAACGATACAGAGCTCTAGTTCTTTTAGTAACCCTGTGTTCAGTTTTAGTAGGATATTATACAAGTATTACAAAATTAAAAGTCCCTGTGATAATATGGGAAATAGAAACACCATAAAGTACAATAAGGGCACTAAACTTACTTGAGTACCACTATAGGTTGCCATAGGAATATTATAGTGATTTTTCATGTGGGACAACATGGGTCACTTCAGAGCAATGGCTTTTTATTCAGAAAACAATGTAGGCTAAAGTAATGTACAAAGTAAAACTATTTCCCAGTCACAAGCCCGGTTCACTGCTTTGCACACAGCTGCACTGTTTGTTTGAAGGTAACCATTGTAACATATGTGCCTAATGGATAATGGGGATTACTAATGGGGGCATCGTTAATGAGGCATATATTGCACGTGTCACTATGCAGACTTCTGAATCATATGAACCCTGCAGTTTGATCTGCAGTCCAACAGAATGATTGGCAACCCTAGTAAAGATGAGCCAAAAAGGCTATAAAAAAAGATTCAAACAATTATCATTTTACACAACTGCAACTTAAAAAAAACAAAAATATTTTCAGTGTGTGCTTGCATTTATTCTGAAAGATGGCTGATGTGATTATTGGCACCCAAAGCTTGTTGAGGGCCTAACCACATTCTTGTGGTCTGACTGCTCCCTAAATCTGGTCTGACTGAGCACAACTCAGAGATAGGTAACAGACACTTCTATGAATAGAAAAATAAAAAATAAAATATAATAGGCCTATTATTAATATTAACAAGTGATTGTATCCTCTGTGATGAAACTGGAATTCAGAGAAACTGAAAGACTTGACTTGGACTTGAGCAGAGAGACTTAAAAACACGTTGCATAAGAGCACCGGTTTATAAATATTAACTAGAAGTTATTGCATCATCTAGTCTTGGGAAATGTATTGTAAACCAGTTTTAACATGAGATTCCACTTTCCAATCTGGGCAGTTGGAGATTTTCCTGCTTAACTGTTTGTCGTGTGTTCACCATACCCCAATGAAAAAACAATGTAATATTCCTACAGGGACTTAAAGTGTGTCTGTGGTACTGAATGTGCGTCTATAGTGACCTTGTACTTAAAAAGGTATTTTCTATCCCCTATAATAGTCCAATAATACTCCTATAGATACTTAGTGTGTCTTGGGCCTGACTTTAAAACTAAAGTTGCAACAATCTGAAGTTAATGATACACAAGGTTTCCACCCAGCAGAAAGCAATTTGATTGGCGGAGAGCGAGGAAAGCTCTAGCTCGAGGAGAGCTGTGGCTTTTATACTGAGGAGGGCGCGAGACATATTTTTACAAATACTTGCTTCGCAAATATTTGCTGATTTATACCTGCAATGTTGACTTTGTCCACCATGTAGAAGTCATACAAGTGTTTACAGCTCAAGTTCAATAACTCTTGAACGCTAAACCACTAAACTCACCTGTCTATTTCCGGGTTTAGGAACAGGAACATCTGAACACAGTTTGAGGACGGACGGAGCCCCGAACTCACTGACTCTAATGGCTCTCATCAGTTTGGAGCTCGACATGTCTGAACACAAACCAGCTTTGGGTAAACGGAGACGATGGTCTGGAACGAGGAAGTTGAGCAAGGAGCTCTCACTCTGCCTCTATTTCCGGGTACCGTAAGAAACGTCATCGAGGAGAACAGCGATAAAGAACTTGGACACTATCTTCTTCTGAGTTTAACGGCGGATCGCAATATCGCCACCTACTGTTCTGGGGTGTGTAATGTTAATGAGTCAATGTTGGGAGGAGGCGGAGCTGCAGATCAGATAAGGGAAAGAATGTTGTTGACCTTTTCTCTGAAAAAAGTGATTATGAAGTGATGAGAGATACGTGTCTCAGGGATGAAAGACTGGATGCGGTTTGGCAGTGAATTAGAAGCAGTGTCACGGAGTAAGGAGGGTTACATTCAAAGCATAGCGAGGTTGTCATGGCGGTTCATCAGTAACATGTTTGCTGGGTATTGCCCTGTTCTACGCTTAACTTCAACTTTGAATGCATTTCAGTCATGCAAGTCAGATTGTAGATTATTCCACCTCGCATTTACCAATTCACCAGACGATGCAATCTCTTGCCCTCCAAAGTGTTTTTTTCAGCATGATATTAGCACGACAGAATAAGATCAAACTCGGCGCGGCTGATGCCATCATGCACACACATCTTTTATTGGAAATTCACAACAGAAGCAGGATGAGAGAGACAGAGAGCTGCTGTATAACCTGGTTACATGACACAGCCAGTTCACACCTGCAGTAACGCTCACACGGCACGACACGTGTCAACGTAACCCCGTCCACCCGGTTCTTTATCTCACACCTCTCTATCATACTAATAGGACACAGGAGTTCTTGTTTCTCCTGTATGGGTGCTGCTGCTGTTTTGACCCTTGCACTCATTACTGCCTGTCTGTAAAGGTGGCGATCAAAATTGCACTTAGATAATTCCCTTCCAACTTGAAGGGAATACCGCCCACCCTGACTGCCTGGAGATGTTGACATGTATCATTAGCAAGAGGCAGAATGAGAGCGAGGGAGCAACACAGACTGACCAGAAGTTTGACCATAGGTTTGTCTCAGTGTAATCTGAGCCATTACAGTACCAGAATTGTACATTCACACACACATATATATATAGGAGACACAGAACAAATGACAAAATGACTTAAAACAACATCCATTTTACTGGACTGGGGTCAGCTCTTTTTCACTTCAGTCAAAATCAGGATTGCAATGAATTTGGTAACAGACTCTGTAACGAGCGATTCTTTTTCCAACTACGTCTCATCGGTGTGGTTGTGACAAACATCATGTCGATGTTTTCAATACTTGAATAGAGAAGAAAATCCACTTCCTGAATTGACTGAAATGGACGTGAATTACACTTGCTTGAGGGGTCATTTACACACGAACTAATACGACAGGAACAGTGTGTGGGGGGGAAAAGGCCATCGGACAAATCAGGAAGTACCATAACCATGCAGTGAATAAATAAATATGAAAGTAAAACACTCAAACCAGTACAACATGGGCTGCATTACCTTAAATGTACCTCAAATCATTTTTTTTTTCTTCAAATCTGAACCTGTGAAATGTTTCCCACCTACCCACACAGTCAGCATCTCCACTGCTTCAATGAGATTTAGCACAAACATTCTGTCAATATTACTTCACACACACACACACACACACGCACACGCACACGCACACGCACACACACACTGGTTTTGTTCAGTGACGGGGCAGCTCTGCCAGCGCGGTGTACAATGGCAGCTGTGTTGGTTGGATGATCCAGCTCCACGCCAGGTGATTTGCCTCCAACGGTTATCAGTGGTAGAGAAGCGGCAGCCTGGCCACACTCTCCGTTATCAGCCGACGGTTGCTCAAAGATTACCATCGGCCCGAACCTAGAACCATGCCGCCATAAACCATGCTCATCAAAGGCACTCGTATCATAAACTATACGTTTAGCATTTTAAAGGCCCGATCTGGAACCGGTCTAACACCTCTGGCTTTTGTGGTTACTTCAGACAAACTGTCACTCGACCCCTAACTGCTGTTGTGGAGCTGCACCCGAGGGTGGGCGCTGTAGGCTTGTGTTGCAGTGTAAACACCATGCCTCCGAGGCGTTTCACCAGGTTGGGTGTTCCTGATGGGGTAACGGAGCAGTTATAGCATTCAGATTCCCCCTGTTTACCGTCATCACGTCACCATGGTAGTGCTAGTTTCCAGACCAGGCCTTTAAGCTGCACATGGCTTCTCCGTGTCATCAACTTCTGTCTATCTCTAGCAGAACATATTGTATGAACATAAAACTCTTTGCTTCTCTATACAAGTTATTTCATCTATACATTATCAACAATACAAAGGGGTGGAGAGATGCGTCATGAAACAACTCACTTCTCTTGTATCTTGTGCAGTTAAGAGCTCAAGTGTCATGAGCGTCATTGTTTTAACAGCAAATGGGAAGTCCAACTTAAAAGAATAGTTCGCCCCAAAATGAAAATTCAGTCATTAACTACAGTCAAAACAATGTTGTACATGGGAGATGGAGGTAAATATTGGACTTTTGTGCAATTGTTTGCCCGCAAAAAACATGGATTATGATGCACAAGCTGAATACTGGCTGTATCGCAGTCTGATCAGACAGGCTGAGACGAGCACGGTAGACAGTACTGCAGTTTTATGAGTGAGATGTTCAGTGGATTGAAATAGGAGGACCGATGGTTCTTCACAGTACAAACTCTGCAAGCACATGAGCTCCAAAACACGCTGCACTGTCCGATCTGCCGTTCCCGCTTGGGCAGACCGGTCAGTTTGAAAGTCATGAATGAGGTTCTACATATCGGATGGTTGGTTTCCGTACAGGGGAACCCGCACAGCCATTCGGTTCTCAGTCTGGTTCCACAGGGATCTGTAGCTCTGATCCTCTGCTCTTCTTTGATCCTTCGAGACACAGCGGTAACCGATACCGTACTGGAGAGGTGGAGGTGGAGGTGGAGGTGGTGGGGCGCTGCAGCACTGTGACGTTTTCAATTCCAACTCTTAACCTGTGTGTTTACATGAGTTTGATAAAGAGAGTGGCAACTTGAGATAGAAATATAAAAGCGGGAGAGGAAGGGTGTCTGGTATGTGCTGCATCATCACACCTTTCATGTTCATGACCTCTGTGTTGTGGGATTTTAGCCACCATGGTTCTTTGTAATGACTGGATTGTATTCGTAGGTATGTGCTAGGAGTTGATGTACTTGGGTTCATGTTTCCTCAGATTTTAGCTGAACAATGATGGGACAGCATTCATGTAGGTGAAGCCTTGGTAAGGCTGAGTAACCGTGATGGGAAGCTTCTTGGGTCTATTTCCTCTTGATTTGCCTTGAGAATGCATTTTGATCTATGTTGCATGTCATCCAGTCTGACAGTCACTCCAGTCAGAATTTTCTCTTGGAAAGGGTAAAGGTTTTTTGAGTCCCGACCCATAGTTTAAGAAACCAGTTTCTACAGTGATGGCCAATAAAGTCCAATACAGGATGGGATTTCTTCTCTGTCTTGCATTGTTGTGAATGGGAGCGCTGAGTGACTCGATGATAGAATTCACTGTCACTCGTACATTGAAATAGGCCTCGTTGCCACCTGAGATGCTCGTTTTCAAATAGCCGGTCAATTAAGACAGCGTGAAGTGAACTTGTACGGCCCGGGGGTGTTGGTGGTTTGAGCCAGGCTGTGGGCTAGTGCTGAAGCCAAGTACCTACTAGTGGCCGACGACCACCAAGTCCTATTGCTTCCTCTCAGGGTGAGTCTCTATCCAGTCTCAGTTATAGCTACACGTGACTGATTGACCAAAGCGTAAAGTGAGATCCTGCATTACCAGCATTGCCAGAGGAAGCCAGTTTAACCAACTGACGACGATCAAAATGCTGATGAAGGCGTTGTTCGTCTTCACCCGATGATGGTGACAAAAGGTGATTGTGAAGATGAAGACGGTATCGTTTCTCCTAATTCGGAGACTGAAGAAGATGAAGAAAGACGACGACGTCACTTCTCTCCGTGCGTTGTTTTGTCGTTGCGTGTCCAGCGTTTGTGCTCCTCGGTTCAACTGCAACAGTCCACATGTCAGTTCTTCTGTTGGTCTCAGATGGGTGGGGATGGAGGGTGACTTTTGTCCGGTGTCGGTACACATGGATACAAGGACGTAGCAGTTTCTCCTAGTTGCAAGTAGTGTAGTGTAGTGTAGTGTAGTGTAGTGTGTGTGTGTGTGTGTGTATGCAAGTGTGCATTCAGAGCCATTGATAAATGTCCAGCCATTGCAGTTGTCGAGTGGCAGCCACGCTCCACTCGGCTCCACAATCCTGCTCAGTGGCCGATGCCGAGCAGACGGTGACTCGAAATCCAACTTTTTCAAAAAACAAAATTTAGATGTTGGGGCGTCTCACCGCGGTGGCGCCGTAGAAGGCCTGGTTACGCATTTGCGGCCGACACCTCTTAGTTCTAGAGAAGGGGCAGCAACATGGAGCCCGTACTACAATCTGGCCAAACTATCAATGGCTCTGTGTTGGTGTGGCTATCAGTGCTTGTTAGGATCCCATTTTGGTAATCGCTCCACTAGCGCCTTGTGGTCCACGCTGACGCTGGCCACCAGTCCTCCTTTGTTGGCCTCCGTCCCGCTGTAGTCGATGTCCTCTCCCTGCAGAGTTGTCATCTGGCCTCCTGCAACAAAGGTGATTACATGTCACTGGTATACTAAAAAGGCACAGCAACACACCGACTAGAAAAAAGCACAGCGCCTTGTTAAAAACCGAACCGTCTGGGAGTCGTGTAATTACCCAGTGCTGCCAGCAGTGCGGCGCCAGCACAGATGTCCCATTTTTTGATGTAGGTGACGTGGATGTAGACGTCTGCCTGGTCTGTAGCATCTATTTCACCTGGACGGGTGTCTAGGAGCGACAGGACCTTATATCCTGAGCAAGAGAGCGAGAGAGAAAGAGGGTGTTTGACCACACACACACACACACACACACATTTTTCAGTTATACACACACCCCACCAGCCCTGGGGAAGTAAAGGTAAGATCAATATCTACTCTCTACTCACCCGCTCCACCTGCAGGTAGGATGGTAGTATTGGTTCCGAAAGCCTCCTGAATGTAGCTCTTAACTACTCCCGGCGTGGGAGCGTGATACGATCACCTTTGGGGGGCTGACACTGTAGGATGACCGGGGACGCAGGTTTGATCCGTGACCTACAAATGCCCACGCTGGGTGGGAGGGGGATGAAAGGCATAGAGAGAGAGAGAAAGGGAGGGGTGGTGGGAGAGGGGAAAGGTCATAAAACAGTGAGGTGATACATATTAATGTCCACCAAATGTCCCCAAATGGCAGCGAGAGATAACTGTTCGAATTTTGAGGAAGTCAAAACCCGGCCAGTCTGGGACTACTTTATGCTAAAAGGGACATAAAGCAACTAGACGACTTGTATTTTTTGTCGGCCTGAACCTAGAACCATGCCGCCCCGTGCTCATCGAAGGCACTCGTATCATAAACTATACGTTTAGCATTTTAAAGGCCCGATCTGGAACCGGTCTAACACCTCTGGCTTTTGTGGTTATTTCAGACAAACTCTGACTCGACCCCTAACTGCTGTTGTGGTGCTGCACGTTTGTACTGCACACGCTGACCAGCCCGAGGGTGGGCGCTGTTGGCTAGTGTTGCAGTGTAAACACCACGCCTCCGAGGCGTTTCACCAGGTTGGTTTATGCCAAAGGGACATAAAGCAACTAGACGACTTGTATTTTTGTCTTTTGCTCATAAAACATTTTACAGCTTGGATTCACTACTGGGAAGATTCCCTGGGCAAAACCAGGAAGTCTCATGCATCACTGACAGGTGGACTCTCTTTTGTCCGGTTCACACACATCATTTAGATTGAAAATAATATACAAAAGTTGATTTTGTTCTATGAACGTGTAGCTTTTGTCCTGGGAAACCCTACATGGACCTGCTGTGGGAAAGTTACCGATGACTCATTCCTTCTTTGAAGACACAATAACTCCCATTCACCAAAGAGAAAGTCACCGTATCTGGGACACCCACGTAAACACACACTTCAATAACACACAGACAGCCATGTACACACACACACACACACACACACACACACACACACACACACACACACACACACACACACACACACACACACACACACACACACACACACACACACACACACACACACACACACACACACACACACACACACACACACACACACACACACACACTTTCTCAGCCTGGGTTTCACAGCCGCCTTCAAGTTGTAATCTGTGACTTCTTGTTTTTTTATTTTGAGAGTTTCGGTATGAAGTGTGGTTTTTGCACTGCATGTCCAATACTGTGACTCTTTTAGATTTTCTGTTGAAGTTTGAGTTTCTGTAGGTAGCCATGGCCTTTCTTCCAAACAAAGTGCTGTTGCTGCTGCCAGAAACATAAAATGCATCACTTCCTGTGCGCCAGAGTTTAATATGCAGTTTAATATGCAGGTAAAGGTGTGGGCGCACTCACACACACACAGACACACTTACCAGTATATTTAGTGAAGGGTTTGTGGATGACCCCTATGATTGGTTTACCATCTACAGCCACACACACCATGGTGGTCACATACTGCAGCAGGTTCTCTATGGAGAGAGACAGTTGAACAGAGAGAGAGAGAGAGAGAGAGAGAGAGAGAGAGAGAGTTGAACAGAGAGAGAGAGAGAGAGAGAGAGACAGTTGAACAGAGAGAGAGAGAGAGAGAGAGAGAGAGAGAGAGAGAGAGAGAGAGAGTTGAACAGAGAGAGAGAGAGAGAGAGAGAGACAGTTGAACAGAGAGAGAGAGAGAGAGAGAGAGACAGTTGAACAGAGAGAGAGAGAGAGAGAGAGAGAGAGAGAGAGAGAGAGAGAGAGAGAGAATGAAGAGAATGAAAAAGGTAAGGAGAGGCAGACAGGGAAGAGAGAGGGAGATAAGGGAGGGAGAGGCATTACAGGTGATAGAGAAAGAAAGAATAGAAGAGAAGAGAAGAGAAGAGAAGAGAAGAGAAGAGAAGAGAAGAGAAGAGAAGAGAAGAGAAGAGATATGTCAGTGTCAAGTGATCTAGGTCAACTGATACCATGACACCTGAACAGAAAAACAGATGGAGGAGATATCAGACCCGTCTCAATATATACCTGGTATACCTGTTCAACAACAACTGTGGTTGTACTGGGAGAACGGTAGAAGACTGCGGTTGCACCGTGAGAACGGTAGAAGACTGGGGTTGCACCGTGAGAACGGTAGAAGACTGCGGTTGCACCGGGAGAACGGTAGAAGACTGGGGTTGCACCGGGAGAACGGTAGAAGACTGGGGTTGCACCGGGAGAACGGTAGAAGACTGCGGTTGCACCGGGAGAACGGTAGAAGACTGCGGTTGCACCGGGAGAACGGTAGAAGACTGCGGTTGCACCGAGAGAGCGGTAGAAGACTGCGGTTGCACCGGGAGAACGGTAGAAGACTGGGGTTGCACCGGGAGAACGGTAGAAGACTGGTTGCACCGAGAGAACGGTAGAAGACTGCGGTTGCACCGGGAGAACGGTAGAAGACTGCGGTTGCACCGGGAGAACGGTAGAAGACTGGGGTTGCACCGGGAGAACGGTAGAAGACTGCGGCTGCACCGAGAGAACGGTAGAAGACTGCGGTTGCACCGGGAGAACGGTAGAAGACTGCGGTTGCACCGGGAGAACGGTAGAAGACTGCGGTTGCACCGGGAGAACGGTAGAAGACTGCGGTTGCACCGGGAGAAGACTGCGGTTGCACCGGGAGAACGGTAGAAGACTGGGGTTGCACCGGGAGAACGGTAGAAGACTGCGGCTGCACCGGGAGAACGGTAGAAGACTGCGGTTGCACCGGGAGAACGGTAGAAGACTGCGGTTGCACCGGGAGAAGACTGCGGTTGCACCGGGAGAACGGTAGAAGACTGGGGTTGCACCGGGAGAACGGTAGAAGACTGCGGCTGCACCGGGAGAACGGTAGAAGACTGCGGCTGCACCGGGAGAACGGTAGAAGACTGCGGTTGCACCGGGAGAACGGTAGAAGACTGGTTGCACCGGGAGAACGGTAGAAGACTGGGGTTGCACCGAGAGAGAAGATAGAAGACTGCGGTTGCACCAGGAGAACGGTAGAAGACTGGTTGCACCGGGTAGCTCCCACCAATGAATGTGTTTAACCGTATGAATGTGATGCAGGGTGTCCAGTCAACTTCCCCTTCTTCCTCCGACCTGAGCAAAGTTCTCATAAGGGCATACTCAGTTGGATGGCAAGGAGGCAGCTGAGGGAGTGTGTGTGTGTGTGTGTGTGTGTGTGTGTGTGTGTGTGTGTGTGTGTGTGTGTGTGTGTGTGGTATTTATTTTATGGACCCACACTGGTCTTGGCTTAACTCAACTTCAAACGAATCAAAATTGTAAGAACAAAAGTGATACTCCAACTCGTCTCCACTCTGCAGTCCACTGCGTGATGTCAGCAGAGGCGGAGCCACGGTCTAACACTGACTTCAGATCAGTCTCTCCACAGCCTTTTGCGCAAAATCTGTTTGTTTTAAACAGCTAGGCTGCCTTCCAGCCGATAACTCGTCGGAGAGACACTTCTTCATATACACACCGGTGTACTCCTTCGTAGCATCCAGGGGGTCTATCCACACGGTGATGCTCTCAGCGGGAACCTCATTGCCCGCCTCGATCTTCTGCCGCACGTCGGCTGGGATGTCCCGGTTCCAAACAGCCGCCTCATTCACCGCGTTGACATGTTCCTCACTGTTCACCTGAAAGTGTACACACACACACACACAACCACACACACACACACACACCATGTGACCCGTGGCTCTGCTCTATTTGATACAGCACACTTTAATAGGAAGGAATCTGGCAAAAATTCTATCATGTCTTTCCAGTCAGACGCACGCACGCACGCACACACACACACACACACTTGAAAGTTTGTGAACCCTGGTCTTATTTCATATTTTATAGAGGAATAATCTCAAAATCCTTATCTAAACCTCAAATTAATTATATTCTGATTCTATTGTGATCTATTCTGTTTTACATGTTATTCAGTAGAACAAACTCAGGACACTCTGCAATGACTAAACCTGTATAGGAGGTTTTTAGGGTGGGCTTTACTCGTGCTCACCGTGAGTTCAGGGTAGGTGTTCTTGATCAGGTAGAACATCTTCATATGAGAGCGCAGGTCACCCAACGTCAGAGACTCATCCACTCCCTCTTTAGTCTTGCCCTTTGACTTCTCTTCCAGGGTGTTTTCCTCACGCACCTTCTTCACCTGGAAACAGTTTTTTGTTTATTTTACATCCCAGGGTGACACAGTAGAACCACTGATGTTAGACCAGTAGTTTTTCCCTCTAGCAATGGTAATGGAAGACAAATAACCCAGGACAGGCCGTGGTATATGGACACAGTTACACCACAGTTACGGTGCTTTGTCTGTAACGGCTTTTATAAAATGGCTACTAAATTATTTCAGTATATTACCATAACTTTTCATCATACAACAGCTTATATTTTACTGAAGAAACTACAAAAATGCCATTTTGTGACAAAGTAGTCCCAAGCATCAAAAGTTAATCACCTGCATAGAATGTTTTCCCCCCCATTAGGCCGATATTTACAGCAAAGTCATACGCAACACTTGACCTGGTATCGACCAATCAGAGGGTTGGACTCAACCTCCCCGTTTCTATAAAAGAATTTCCACTATGTCCTAGATTTGTGCTTTCTAAAGACTGGGTCCGGACCCAAAGAGGGCTTATGAGCAGATGAAAGTGAGGTTAGTCTGGAGATATTACTATTAACAGGCAGTGACTATGAGCATCTGATGGGTCAGCAGTCTGGGGTATATGTCATGTAACCGTGACAAATCTGGCCTGGGACCTTTGTCGTACGTCTCCTCTCTCTCACCCCCAATTTTTCCTGTCACTCTCTACTATCAATTATCCAATAAAGGCAAAAATGTCCCAAAAAAACAAAAACTAAGCAGCAACAGATAAGACAAATAATCAACTGATAAAACATTTAGGAAACAACAAAATCAATAAATGTTTTGTCTGTGACATGCTTGGAGGTGAGATGCTCAGGAGGAATCTACGATTCATGAGAACATGTCGACCATGTTGGTTCTCAGTTACGTCAAGTATGCATGCATCCTAACTTAGCATGTGTTACTGAACGGTCGCTGTAAAGCGTAAAAGGTTTCACCTCCAAGCCGCCTTGTATTGCAGCTTCCACTGACAGAGCCAGCAGGTCCCTCAGATCCACTTTGCTCTTCTGTCTGGGGAGAGGGAGTGATGGAGGGCAGGAAGTATGGGCCGTCGGATGGAGGCAGAGAGACAAAGAGGAGGAGAAAAACAAACAAAGAATGAAACCAGTCGATTCATTCCCAATGAAAAGCCAGGAAGTTAGCAATCGGTGAAGAGGCAAAGAAGCAATGGACAAAAGGGGAGGGACAGATGGGAAGGAGATGTTGATAAATATACAATGAAGAAACCAGGGGAGGGAGAAGGGAGGTTGGAAGGAAGAGGAAGGGAAGGGGGCAGGTATGATTGAAAGACAGAGGGACGAATGGAAGCAGGGAAGGAGACAAAAGGTTTATTAGCATTATTGGCTGAAAATAAGCTTCTTTTTTTTTTAGTTTAAAGCATGGCAACATATTCTTCTTGTACCTTGTATCTGTATCAGCAGCTCATATTTCCATTATAAAACATTCAATACAACAGCTCTGCAACAGGATACAGTGACAATAATATGGCTCACGTTGCATGTTTTGACTATTGCATTAGCCTTTTCATTACTGGCAATATCAGCAATCTTGACAAGCACTGAGAGACGAGAGACGTTTAGTTGCTAAAATGTGAAAATCTACAGCACTGCTTATAGAGAAACATCTGAGACGAGGCACTTACTGGAAGATTACTGGAATAGTCCAACTGTCCTCTCAGCCCGATTACCACCAGGACACTATCCATACATCTTCAGTACTATGCCCAGGACAGGGTTCCTACACCTTTATGCCAATCAAACTCCCTGATTATTCCATGAGACTATTCAATGACATATAATATATATATATAATTTTATTTTTTGTATATATTTTTTTACATTTAATGATCTGATCTGAATGCCCCAGGTATTATTTCTGGCCAGGGAATTTCTTTTTTGCTGTGTGTTTATTCCTCAAAAGGTAAGTGGAACAACAAGCAGTCGAGCTTCACATTGGATATTACACTGGTTGGAAATATTTCCAAAACTATATGCACACGCCCCCAGCTTTTCCAGGCCTGGGGTAACACATTTTTTGAATACCATGACTTTTCCAGGTTTTCCATGCCTGTAGGAACCCTACCAGGAAGGGACAGGAAAACTAACCTTGTAATATATCGATCTATATGCCTGGTGGACGACAAAAACATCCGCCCAAGTCGCTATTTTGCAGGACAACATATGTTATATGTTCAGAACAGAAAAGCGCTTGGTGGCTGGTGTTGACTTGCATGTTAACCAGGACACTAAATAGATGAGTAGACATGAAGTGAGCTTGCCTACAGTGATGGCAATGTTGAAAGGAAAATATATAGATTTTACCATAACGACAGAATAGTTTTGGGTGTCTCACCTGAAAGCAGCCAGTCGGTTGGTGATGACCCCGGCGTACAGGTGGTAGATGACGCCGAGTCCCAGGAGGCAGAACACCGTCACACCGAGCGGCGAAAGCCGGATACCCATCGGAGCCATTACAGCACGTCTTAAATTGGGAGAAAACCCCTGTACTGTCAACTAGCCAGCGGTCAAAACTACGCTACTCAATTTAAGAACACAACAGTGCTCGCAATGAAACAGACTAGGAAGAAACGAGCTAGCTGACGGCGCTGCCGCCACCACCGAAATGCACCGACACTGCTCGCTATCTGGTTATGCAGTAAACAGCAGATACGTTAATGAACTGCTGTCAATCAAGCGGTTTAAGCTAACGTTACCTAGATAGATAAGGTAGCGGTTTACCATCGCCCGAGGTCTGGCAAACGAGACTGACCGAAAGACCAAATGTCTTCACGAACACGTTATAGCACTCCGTTTGGGATATCTGGCTATACTTGTCGTTGGAGTCGCTAGTCTAAAACTATTTCTTAACTTATGTCAAAGGGAAAACAGAACAATCGCATCTCTGTTCTGTCATTTTTCCTCTCTACGTACACAGTGGGAGGGGTCAAAGTGCAGTGTAGATTCTCTTCCGGGTCATCATCCCCGTCGTCATCGTTTATTGCATAGTATGTCTATGGTTTATTGTATTTTATACACAAATACATACTGTATATATAACGAAAAACAAAAGTAATAAAGAAAACCTAACTCACTATATATTGATGGACTGGGTGGGAATAAATATAAATATAAGATATTAATATGTGCCTCCTGTCCATTATTTCTCTGAAAAAGTTTTATTTTATCTAAAATATCTAGACTATTTATTGTAATATTATAAATGTTAATACCTGTATGATGTCTGACTGGCTTTTTTTTTCACCTGTGTAAAAATCTTGTTTGGAATAACCTCAAGTATATTATCAAACTGCCTCCGAAGTGGTTTTAAAAACGATATTTCTCTATAAAGTAATTGAAAAAAAATGCATATGGCCAACGTCATCAATTACTTTATTTCGTTATCTAATAAAGCACCAAACAAAAAACCTGTGCAGTGAAAAGTTTGTAGGTCTTCGCTTGTTGGATGACCCACAGTTCTTCCTCTCTATGAAATGATTGCACAGTAAAGAAAGGTAATTTCATCTCGACGTCACGTCTGGGTGTTTATCAAATACTCCAAATATGTTTGATGTGCTTCTATCCCAGGGGACCCTTATGGATATTTAATACAGTTTTGTATCAGCAGAAATATCAATTTTATAATGTCAGTTACTAGATCTCCTGGACCTGCCCTACATTCCCTCACCTAAACTACATTTTGTTTCTGGGCTTGGTGGAAATGTCAATGTCATGGAATGTCAGACAAGAAAAAAATAAAAATCTTCAAATAAGGTCTAAAAATGACAATGTATTTACATTTATATCATATATTGGGTGAATTCCTGATTCTATATGGCTAAATGTAATACTTGGCCTTTTTCAGATTTTCTGACATTTTTTCGTCACGTTTTATGGGTGAACAGTTGACTGACAAAGAAAAAGGAAGAATGACAATGACAACACTTGTACTATTTAATACGTTTCATTAAAATTCAAAATAAGTGATGACAGACTGAGTGAGAGGTGACACAAAGCGGAGCTCTTAACATTACTAGCAATGGTGTGAACCCTTTCCCTTTCCCTCACATCCACTCTGTTTCTAGCTGTGATAAAATACTTCAAAAAAGTCACAATGATCCCAGTAAGTTACAGCGAGTATGGTATAAAGCCCTTTTGACTACAACCATGTTTACATTATTTCTTGGGGAAAAAAATAGACTTCCTGTTTCTGACTGAGACCTGGTTGAAGCCTGGTGAGCCCAGCCATTCCTCTGTCCCTCTAAGAGTGAGCAAGATCTTTATACCTACAAGTTAGACAAGCCCCCTTTAGGTTTACCTCCGGTCTTGTCGTGCAAATTCTTTTTACCGAGATAAAAGACAAACTACTTCTCTCAATTATGATGGTTTATTAAAGATGATCACAATTACATGGTCATGGACTGTCCGCATCTGAAAACCACAGTCAGCAAGCTGTTACTCTGTAGCCAACATCCACGGAGTGAGCCCCGTTCTTTGATCACAGATACAATTTCATAACATTGGAGTGGAGCTATCATAATTATGATTGGACAGCTAGGTGGAGAGGGGCCATGGTTTAGACTTGGCTCTCCCTTGTTGGTGCACAGGCATAGTCCAGCCGCTTGGCAACACGATTCTCCAATCCGGTGGGGCTGCACCTGTAAAGGAACCCTCCCTGCTCTGTGATCTATGTGTTCCTACTGTCAGATTGTGCTCTTCTTCAAAGCAGGCAGCTTCTGTGTGCTTGTGTGTGTGTGTGTGTGTGTGAGCGTGGGTGCAGGCTACTTGCATCAGCTTATCTATCTTCCTAACATTCTTACCTCAGTAGCCTTGAAATATTTCCAGTCTCTGTAACAGAAAACTGGCCTTCTCTTACTCAGTGCACTGTATACTAGTATATGATATGTGCATGATATGTTGTGCAATACTCTAGCTTCAACTTCTGGTAAAGGTAAATATATAATCTCCACAGTCTCAATAATAAGGTTGCTAGCATAGACAAAACAGTGTTGGGAGACTAATCACTTGGAGACACTCAGTGCTAGGCTTTAGGTCTACTACCACTGATATGATAGTACTGTCATAATCACACGAATGAACATCATCCCTATGGCCAGCCACTCAACTATGGCCATTAACCCTTTCCCTATCAGATCTGATCTGATCAGATCCAACCAAATGGCAAAGGAAGGAAAGGTGAAGGCAAAGTGTCATGGGCTACAGTTTCCAGATGGTGAATTATCTGTGACATAGAGGCATTGTAGGCAGTCCAACCAATGCAGACCCCTCCCCGGGCAGCCAGGAGATCATCTAAAGCAGCTCTGTTTGGTAGGGCTACCATTCTCACATCACTTAATTCTTCTGTAAACATGTGACCTAAAATCGCTGTTGAATTAGCCAAACCTGACACAGCTATGGACAAACCTCTGTGTAAGCGTTTAGACCACACACCCAATACAACCCTACTGGGGCAGTCAATGAACAGAGTCTACTAAGATGGGCCTTGCTCTTTAACACGGGGCTGTCTGCTGCTGTGCAGGCGTTGCTGTTGGCTGGTCCACGTCTACAAGGGCTAGGTGTCACATCTTGATAATACACCTTAGAACAAGTTGGAGTTTCCTATAGGAAGAGCTTAGTACCGGAACCCTGAAAGCAGGTATTGGCTGAGGAGGCATTGCGCATTGTTTGCAACTCGACATCCTGACTGATGTGGTTTACATGACGCAGGACGGGACCTTTCCATCATGACTAAACTGGGTCATAGGAAAGGCAATCATAGGGCATCCCTTCACCTGCAACCAAAGGCCGCAAAGCACATACATAGCAAGCATTTTTATTTGGGTTATGGTGATCCGCTACTAGCTGAACCTTGTAAATGTACTTTCCCCACTTCTATCAGGCTGAAGCCAGGATGACGAAATAGCACTGTTATCGTTAGCTAGCACATTCGTCTGTGTTTTCCTCTGGCTACAATATCTGAAGGTTGTTTCATTTGCTCAGACAAAAATATGTCAAAGAAAATAGAGTGATTACCCTTGTAGTCAACTTAGCTCTTACTCTATTCTCAAACCATTTAGACTTCTGCAGGGATGATTTGCTGCTTCTACCATCATACCATACTACCATCATACCATTCGCTTGTCCAGGACAAGTCAAGCAGGTTCCCAATAGGTTGCAATGGGTTAGTATTTCATCTTCTTTCAGCAAAGCTTCCACCTGTGAAGAGGCAAGCATGTTAGTGGTGTCGACATTGTCCAACATGGTGGCAAATCCTCTGGCAAAAGGTCTCTGGCTTCCATCCGTGGGATTGTGTCAACACTCCTTGTGCAAAAGCCCTGTCTTTCACGCACTTAGAGAGAAAAAAGCCTTATCATAGTCAGGCAAACCCCCAATGCAGGTGCTTGTTTCAGAAGCTGGAGTGACCCTCAGCTTCAGGAGTCCATCTCAGTGGCTCTGGGGAGTTAGGCATAGAAATGTCCTGCAGGTCTAGAAAGGAGAGCAAAGTCCATTATCCACGATCTACAATACCCTGCAGGAAAGACTTCATCTGTTTTATAGTAGTGGGTTCTATTGCTGTATTAAATCTGGCTTTTCTAACTGTCACTAAATACCACCCGTGTGCTGTTCACTCTTGCATCTTTAACGGTCAAAGTGCTGTCAGTTTTTGCCCTTAGATAAATGAAAGCAGACGCTGCCTGAAAAGGAATTGTCGAGGAGCTGAGCAGAAGTGGAAAAGCACTAAGCTCCTGGTCCATTACGAGCACATGAGGGAGTTATTAATATCTTAGAATCAAAAAATTAAAGATGCAAGAGCAAGCTACTTCTCTGAACTAATCTCTACCACTCAGCACAACCCCAGGTTCTCGTTTAGATCTATTGATCGCCTTGTGAACCCTGCTTCCCCTGGCGTCTCCGTTTCCTCAAATGCTGACTGTGACAAGTTTTTAGCCTTCGTGAGATTGAGACAAAAAAAAAAAAATAGAGAGAACGCCTCCAGTGTTCAAATTGCCCACATTCCAACATATTTCTATTGGACATGTCATGACCTGCACCCTAACTTCTGTTTCACAAAGTCTTCAACCCCTCTTCAGAGATCTCAACACCCTTTGAAAGCTTTGCTTGTCTTGTGAGGCAATGGACCTTTTGTGCCGATATCCAATATAGTTAAGTTTGATCATATTCAAGTTTTCAGTGTTTCCCCCCCCAGAATTATATTGTCAGCAGCTCTTGAAGGCAGGAAGGTAGGGAAACTCTATGACAGATTACCTTTAAATGGAGAATTAAGTTACGGAAAATATTGAACAATTTAATGAATGACGAAAATGTGCAAAGAAAATACAATTTCATGACAAGTTTTACAGTCAGTTTTTACGTAGCTGTGGTCAGTAACTCCTTTTTGTAAGTTCCTTCTTGGTGGTACATTTTCCTCGTGTCCTCAGATATTCTGAACATATTTATGTCATGGCTGTCTCCAACTCTCTCTCTGTTTAAGCTAACAGTATTGAGATGTGGCCAAAACTTCATCTCCTCCTCATTTCTCCTTTTCTCTCCTCCTCCTCCTCCTCCTCCTCCTCCTCCTCCTCCTCTCTGTCGGCCGGTTGACAGAGATCTGAGAAGACTTCAGTTTCTATTCCACCATGTGGTCAGATGGTCTGCTCATCTCCTTCTCCTCCTCATCCTCTTTTCTCTGTTGCCGGGGTTACAGAGATCTCAGAAGGCTTCTGCCGGTCCCTGTGATGTCATGGCTGTCTCTCCATGTCCTCCTCCTTTACCTCCTCACTTCCCCTCTCCTCCTCCTCCTGCTGCTTCTCCTCGCTCCGTTGGCCAGTTGACAGATATGTGGTAAGACTTCAGCTCCTCCTCGGATACGTAATCGGGGGCGTGGCTCATGAGGTCGTGACCCCGGACTGACTTGGGGAAGGCAATGACGTCACGGATGCTTTGAGCCCCGACCATGATGGAGACCAGCCTGTCCAGACCTGGAGAACGGTGGATGGGAGTGGAGTGGTAATGGGATGAATGAAATTACAGCCTTTACACCTTTTTCAAATCATTCATTATTTTTACTATGCCTAGATGAAAGTTATCATATATATATAGTTTTCTATGAAGAGCATCTACAGCGTTCTTTTTCTTACGAACTTTTAGAAACTGACCCGTGGATGTGTTTCCATATTGTAAGAATTATGCAACATGTAGAGTATAAGTTCCTTTTTAAATGCATTCTTTATATGAATAGAAACTAAATATAAAAAATAGAAATACGAAAAAACAGATTTCTGTAGTGTGTACAGTTAAAGATTTAAGGATTTCTTTCAAAGAAAATGAAAAGAAAATTCCAAAATCTTATGTGAAGGTATGAAATTCAAATGAAAGAATAATCAACTGTGCAAAAGTATCATTTGGGGCGAAAGGGCCTCATACTGCAACATGATGTAGTGCTGATGAAGTGCAGGGCGAGCCTTACCCAGGGCGATACCTCCATGTGGGGGCGCTCCTGAGTCCAGAGCCTCCATCAGGTGAGACAGGAGAGAGGGATTCTCCTGGAGCACACACACAACCACACCGGTTATCCGTTACCAAATAATGCTATGCTACCAAATAATGCATACGTATGTAATGATCTTACTGGGGTTCTAGCCAGCTAGCTTACAAGTTCTGAGTTCAAGAGCTCTTGGAGTAAACAGCCAGCACAGATGCTTCACCATCTTCCTGACTGTGAGGCTGTATTTTAATTTTTAATATTTTTAATGGGTTTTGCACTGAATCAGTGATTCTTAAACATTTTCAGTCACAGATCAAAAAGTGAGAAATGTACTCTCACCGTGGACTAATGAAAACATACCGGTGGACTTTGTCATTTGGGTCCCAGCAAACTCATTTCAGCATCTTCAGTTCTTAGAAAAGCTGGATTCAGTTCTTAACATAACACATCAACACATCACTGACCTGAAGGATGTTCTGCAGCACATGAAGCTGCTCTGAGGCCTTGTGTATGCGGATGGAGCCTCCTCCGATCTCGCAGCCATTCAACACCAGGTCATAGTGCTGGCCACGCACCTGGGAACGGGAGGACAGCTTGACGTTTGCCTGCTTTCTTACTTAACGGCAGCAAAAAGGTAAAAACCAGAGGGCTTACGGCTGGGCGCTAGTAGTAGTAGCTGGCTGGTCAGCGAGCCCATTTCGCTACACTTTAGAGGCTTGAAGGATTTGTCCCTTTCGTAGTAACGGGCAACACATATTATGAAAAGACCAGATCGTAACAAATAAAACTAACCTTATGCGGGTCTGTGTAGAGCAAATGTGTATCCTCGGGTAACGGAGCAGTAAATGGATGGTGGGCTGACTCCAGCAGCTCTGGCTCCTCCTCCTTGGGCAGGAACAACGGGAAGTCCACCACCCACAGGAAGTGGAAGGCCGAGTGGTCGCGGGTCGGAACGCCGCGGGACTCCAGGAGCTCCGCGCACTGCAGGCGGATTTTACCAAGCAGAGGACGCTGAAAGGGGCAGGGGGGTTGTGGTTAACAGATAGGATGAGCAGGGATGGAAGGGTGGAGAGAAAGGAGAATAGAGAGTAAGGGGGGAGGAGATGGGAGAAGACGAGGATGAGAAGGTGCAATTAAGAAAAGCAGCCAATCAGGACCCTCTTTTTTTCCTGTTCTCATTTATAATTTTCCGTGCTGTATCCTGTTACTATTTTGCAACGACCTGATGGGGTTCATCTCATCTTCCAGTCGGTCTCTTACCACAGTATTGAGGGAACCGGCTGATACTAGCAGCAGGTCCCCTGGTTTGGCCCCGGTCCTCTTTAACAGCTCATCCGTGGCTGGGACCGACAGCAGTTTACTGAGCGCAGACTTCAACGTCCCGTTTGCCCTCACCAGCACCAAGCTTAGCTCCTTGGGACAAAACACACACCCACACAAAGAAAGATATATCATGGGTAAAAACATGGGTAAATAGGCTCATACCCACATACCCTGTTTCATTGTATAGGCGTTATTAAAGCTGCACTGGACAAGCTTTTTTTTTTTCTTGGCGCACAGGAAGTGACGAAACAAAGCTTAGGCCTGAAAATACTGAAAATACTTAACAGCAGTGAGAAAGCTGGACTCATGATGGCTGAGCCTCTTCACCACCTCCACCCTCCACCCAGACACCTCACTCATATTCTTTCTTTCCATCATTCATTCACTCTTTACCTTTTTCTTTCGTTCTCTCATCATCCATTCTTCGATCATTCTTTTGCACTTCCCTTTTTCATTCATTCTCTCCCTCTTTCCCTCCACCCTTCGTTCCCTTGGAGAACCAAACCTACCTGGCCAAACTGAGTCTTGGCTGTTTCCTTCAGTTCTTCCAAATCTTTACGCTTGAAATGTTTCTGTGGTGAAACGGAAGAGAGAAAATTGTATTATATTTTTTTTTTTTCATCTCATATGAGACAACCTCCATATGGTATCGACATTTCTCATCCTTTCATTGGACAGACCTCATGAAAGTGCAGTAACTGAAACGGCTGATACAGTAGTACAGTTATTGTGCTGTGGTTCTTCTCCATAACTGAACATACCAGTTCAGTTAACAAAACATTATTCTGCTATACAGTTTGCTGCTTTTTATTGTACCCACTTTCCCCTAAACTGCCTTGTGTTACTTCGGTTAGTGATTTCCTACATTTCCCAGAATGCCGTTCGACAACCCAGTTGAGAAAACCGCAACAGGACACATGTGGACTGACTCCTGAAACCTGACGTGTACCGTTGATGTTTTAGATCGCTGAAACGTCACTTGTTGCATTTATAGTAAAAAGTTTTATTTAAAAAGGTTATTTTCCTACCGCTCCGTTGGGGACACAGACGGCCTGGACGGAGCCTCCTGGTTGGCTGAGAGCTGATCTGAGGAATTCAATCTCCGTGGTCAAGAAAACCTCGCTGAGGTCTATCAGCTGGACAGGCGGACAGACGGCCAGTCAAACGGACCATAAGACAGAAGGTTTCGACAAGACAGACACAGAAAGTCGCAATGAGCTTTGAAAATTTCAGTTCCATTAACGAAAAAGCATGTTCACACCCTCAGATCTGCTTCTAACCTCTCAATACCTTAGTCAGCAGGCACTGCCCGATGTTTTACCTGAATTAAACCTTAAATAACAAATAACGAATCAAAAGCCTGATTCAACACACACACTCAATTAAACTGTGGGAACGTGTTTCCTTGAATTAGGACTATTTTGTGCACTTGCTATACCGCCTCATGACCTCAACGTAGTGAATTGTAGCCTCATAAATCAGTCTTTTTTTCTCCTGCGGCCACTCACGGACACTGAACCATTCTACCTTCAGTACATTAGAGAAAGAATATCCCAGCAAATAGATGAATAGATGGTGATACGGTGGCCTGCACAAGTTAAAAACCTCATGTAGATATAGCACTAAAACGAAAGTCATCGATCGCTGCTTCTTGAGTCGTTTTGTGAATTCAGGACCTACGTGGCTTTCTGATATCATTTCAAAACCGTTCCCAAAAAAAAAACAAATTTTCTACCCTGATAGATATATATCTTGTTAAAAATAAGTGTTCAATCACCCACCTTCATATCAAATCTGGTATCGGGCTTGTCCACACCAAAGTCCCTCATGGCCTCTTCGTATGTCATGGTTGGGAAGGGAACCTCAATGGGCCCTTTCTCCGGAGGCCAGGAGTGCTGCAGCAAGCCCTCCACCAGCGCCACGATACCCGACTGGTCCACGAAAGACATTTCTATGTCCACCTGGGAGAGACGGTGAGATGTTTTTTGTTGTGGCATTTGAATAACACAGATCGGGGCTCTAGTCAAGAGCACCTTCGTCAAGACCAGGTCAATTCAAAGGCCAAGTCAAGGACGAGACCAGAACCAAAGTTCTGAGTCCTAGTCGAGACCAAGACCAAAGTGGGTAATCAACAATGAACATATCTTCCAGATGTAAAAAATAATACTTAAAGAGTTTCTTAAGGGTGAATAGAGATGTAGATCTAGCTTCAGGATCTGTGGACAAAAACCCTTCAACATCCATGCAATTTCAGGTTTCTACAGGTGAAATCCCTTAAATTGTTTGTAGCGATGGGGAGAAAATAAACCAAACATTAATAAAATGACCCATTTAGTTGGAAAAAGTCAACATCCAAGACTGCACTCAAGACGGTGACCGGACTTGAGTATTACAGCCCTGACATGGATCATATGGGTACAAAACTACCAAAGGAACAGTGCGTGTTAATGTATGAAAGTACCAAAAGTAAGAGGCGGTATCTAGAAAGAAGAGATCTAGAACGTGTGGATGACTGGGGAGGAGGTGGGGTTGTCGAGCCGTAGGGGATTTGAATTCTGTGATATGCAAAGGCTGGGTGTAGTTTGTTCTTTCCATCCTTTCCTCCCTCCTACCTGGGTGAACTCAGGCTGCCGGTCTGGTTTGGATCCCTCGTCTCGGTAGCACCGAGCCAACTGGAAGTACCTGCCACGTTGAAAAGAGAGAGGAAGGTGGCTTTTTATTTTTTATTTTCTGTGGGTGTTAGTTAGTTTATGTGTGTGTGTGTGTGTGTGTGTGTGTGTGTGTGTGTGTGTGTGTGTGCCCACCTGTCAATACCAGCCACCATTAGGAGCTGTTTAAACTGCTGTGGACTCTGGGGTAGTGAGTAAAACCGACCCGGCTCTCTGGATGGAACCACAAACTCTTTGGCTCCCTGGAACACAAAAGGGACGGATGTCCGGGTATCAAATAGTTTACTGTGCAGCTTGTCTTGCATGTTGTGCCATCATGCAACTTATTTTGCATTTGCTTTAAATGAGATGTCATTTAACACAACAACAACAACAACAAAAATCAGTGACAAGAGCCAGACTTAAGTAAAAAATTGATCTTGAGACTGAATTCTCTGTGAGGTCCCATCAAAATACTATCATTTTATAATGTTTTTGGTCTGTGTTGGTCTAATGTGTAATGTGAATAGCATGTATGGACAGAAACATTGAAGAGTTTCGTTCCAAAATGAGATATCTGCCATTTTTTCAGCTGGTAACTTAAGTCATCGTTTGACAAACTTATAACAGTACAGACTAGATTCTCTATATTTTAGAGAGTTGAAATGAACTCAGGTAATTCTTCCAAAATGGATATACGATGCTTTGGAAACAAACCCTTCAATTCCTTGTACATGTCTTTGGCAAATAAAGGTAATCGTGCCTCTGATTCTGTGCCTCTGAAGCGGTTGAAGATCAAGCCATCTTACCCCTGGCGTCCTTTTGAACAGGGTAGGAGTTTCCACATCCACAAAACCTACAAGGTAGTAAAGTGAGCATCACTGGGACAGGCTGGAAAGCATTGAGCGAGTACAGAAACTGAACGAATGAAGGGTCCTTATGGAAAGCTCTGCATACCGTGTACATTACAGAGGTATTCTCTCATCTTCATCACCATCTGAGATCGCAGTCTGAGGTTGGACTGCATCTGGGAGGAGCGCAGGTCCAGGTAGCGGTACTGCATCCGCAACGACTCCGATTTCTGGACAAACGGCAACAATAATCCCTACCAATTACAATTGTTAACGATACTAGGGCGATACCAAAAATTCATCCTCTTCAGGAATGTGGGGGGGGGGGGGGGGGTGTGCAACTACACAAAATCCTCTGATTTCTGGACAAACGGCAGTGTGGGCGCTGAATTCCAGGTAGACAACAGAGCCGCTTACTTTGACGAAGTCTTTAATTTGGAAAGGCAGATTGCGGCACACGTTGTAAACCTCCACGCTCTCGGCCAGGACTTCCACGTCGCCCGTTGGCATCTCCTAGCATGCGCACACACAACAGAGTGAGAAGACGAAACACACTACATGAGAAGTGACTCTTTGAAATGCAAGCTCTGCCAACCAGACAGATTGGGAGGATGAATCTCAAAACAACGTAAAAAAAAAATCTGACGTAGGATTACCGATGACCTGCTTCATGCTGTAATCAGTAATCCACTGGAATAAAATAGTAAGAAACATAATCTGATTACTTTTTAGGTTACTTCATGCAGTTTGTATGTAGACTTTTATTTGAACACTGAATTTATTACAACTACAACCCTGATTAATGCTAATCTGATTACAGTGTATTTAGCTGAACTGAAGTAGCTAGATTTACCATTTTTGGAATCAGATTACTCTAATCTGATTACATGACACCCACTACTTCTTGAAAAAATTGTCTTGTAGATGGAAAATCTGGTTTAAAAACTTTCTTAAGCCATCATAACATTGACCTGTTTTACTCCAGTGTTCACAAAGACTACAAACATACAGATGGAAAACAACAGAAGCTGATAGCAAACCATGAACACCTGCATAGCATGTTCACGCACGTTTACCTCCACCTGTAAATCTGTAAATCTAACGTGAATACCTTAGAAAGCATGCATGCGTGTCTGGATATATGTTCCTCTAACTGTAAACCTGGTAATGTGAACAGCTAGCGATTAAAAATGTGTCAACAAAGATGCTGCATCTTCTCCACATGCTGTCATTACTAGGATCATCTTCCATACTCTGTTGCTTTCTGTATCCTGTTCCAATTTCCCCCATGTGGGTCATTTAGGTTTTGTTGAGTCTGATCTAATTTAAGGCTCACACACACACACACACACGCACACGCACACGCACACGCACACGCACACACACACGCACCTTGTTCTCCTGTCCCGTTGGCCTCCGTCTGACTGTTCCCGTAACCTTGACAACAGACTCAGCCGTGAGACCGCACAGTGTTGCTTTCAAACTACGCTCAGACTAAAAAAAAAAAACACAGGGGGAAAATGGTTACACACAAGCAAACGCGACACTAAACCTTACAACCCAACATCAGAGTTGACCGTCTAGCTGAATTAAATGAACTGGAGAAGAGCTACATTTCCTCCTTCTATCACGGTTGGAATATTTTGCATTTTTATACTGTCAAATTATTTTTCTCTCTGCTTGAAAAGCACTATATAAATCATATTAATGCATCATTATTATTAGTTGTAGTACTCAGTACTACAACAACTACTACAACTACTGTAGTACTAAGTTCATTATGGCTGTATTTGACGTTTTCCATCCTTACTTCGTCCTGAGGAATTAGAACTTGTGTCAAGCCGCTGAAATCACGCAGGATGACAAATAAGTCTTGTCTGGTTGAGACAAAAAAAAAAAAAAAAAACTGTTAAAATACAGTAGAGAAAAATACAATGTGCCATTTGGTGAGCTTAAACTATATGTAGCCTAATAAACTAACTTTTTCCTCATCTTGACTTCTAATATCAAAAGTACTGTGCGCTGTTTACCAACGGCACATTACAGGATTTCTGGGTATTGGAGTTCAACTTTGTCAAACCGCCAAGGTGCAAAGTTGCCTGGTGCAGCTTTAGAGGAAAATTCCACCCTCAGATACTCAAAACCAACATGCCTTGTGGCTGCATTGCATTCTGGTCTATTGAGGATACAGTCAGTGGAGAAATTGGTGTTGATTGTTGAACGTCCTTCGATGACACCAAAACATATACTGTTGATGCTTTTAGATCTCTGAAAATGTTTCTGCTATCAAACTCCATTGTAGCTGCGCTGTCAAAATATTTTGACACGATGTGAAGTCGTCTATGTTTGGCCAGTTATCCACTGCAAATGATTCAACAACAGCATGTTTTGATCTCAGTGCTTCATAGCAGATAGCAGTACTAGTATACTACCTGAGGTATTGGACCCAGCCACACAGAGTGACCTTCTCTCCTTCATGCCCTGATCTCAGCTCTCCACAGGTGTGAGTCCTTAATGAGAGACTACTGGAACCTGGAAACCAAATAAGAACATTTTATTGAGTAAGGATCCCATCAATTTGTCAGTTCTGAGGTCAGAGCACTCAAAAGGGTTTATGTATACCCAAGATGCTTCTATTACTACAGGAGCTTAGCCTGAAAAATTATGACACAATGAATGGGCGCACCGAATTTGGTCCCATACCCGTTGTTACAAGCAATACCCACATTTTTGGACCTTGTGAAAACAATTTTAGTGGTAGGTTCCAAAATGGCACCCAAAATTGTGCCAATACTTCTACCACATTTCTCTAGTTTGCAATAAAAAGCCCACGTCTCTTGGCATCATCACCAAACAAAAAAACTCAAAAAAAGCAAGTAGTCCATTGCAAGATACACCACCTGTACTCGTTGCCCGGCATGGTTTTCACTCACAGTAGCTGAAGTACATTTTTAAAGTAGTGTCAGTTTGACAAACTATGTTACATCCATGGTAGAACAAAAAGCCTAGACTAGAGGTTCCCCCAATTTTTCATACTGAGGACCCTGAAGTTGATCCACATTAGGACACAGACCTCCAATGGGTAGGACTTTGTCCCCCACCTGGTCAGGTGTGATTTCGTCCACATTTCCATTACAGTCTATAAAAGTGGACAAAGCTAACCTTCTTGCAATAGTCACTGTGATACATTACTTTATTGGGCTAACTTCAAGAGAATGACATAACAGTGAAATTACACTATTCTCCATTTAGCTGGTGGACCCACTGGAACTCAGTCGAGGACCCCTTGAGGAGCCCTGGACCACAGTCTGGGAATCACTGGCCTTGAAGATTAAATGCAGTATTCCAAAAGGCAAAACTCAAAACAACGAATCAATCTGTCAATCAATCAAGCCACTGACTACCAATTTAAAGGAACCGGCCAGATACCTTTGGTGGAGCCCGCGGGTGGCTTGTTGAGGCTAGAGGAGCAACTCAGATGCCTGGTGGAGGATCTCATCAGAGGACGTCCTTGACTTGAGGACGGGATCCTGCTGCCATGCCAAAGTGCGCGTGCTCTGAGTGCAAAGAGCTGCACGAACAATCTGGTTTTGGTTGCCATTTTCTAGAAACACTAAAGTTTGACAGCTGACAGTTTCGTGTGACAAGGCTGCTGGTGACACCAAGCCCTCCTAGCAAGTCTGTCTCGCTGCTCCTCTACTTACGCAAGACGCAGTATGATGTTCGTGGGTTTCTGGGTGTGATATTACGTTATGTCCACCATTATTCAACACGGGCGCTACTGCCAACATTTTTAAAGACTGCACGTGCTTTATAAAGTCAGTCTATGGGACAAGAAGCAGCTGATGTCCTTTCATTTGATCTCGGTTCCGCATTATCGATGCACTCGGTGTCATTCACAACTCTCCGACCATGTGGATGGGCCTCTGCTGCCGCGCCACACGTCCGTTCAATGCTAATCGTGTAGTATAGGAATCAGCGAAAATGCGACCGCTTGGGGTAAGGCGCGGGTGTGACGTTGCTGTTCAGTTTCGGCCAAAGTAATCAATCTGCAAAATAATCGATCGAATTGACAACCAATTTGGCGCCGGTGCATGTTGTACAACCACAATGAAACTTGAAATTAAATCGGACTAGTTTACTTTACGAGAGAAGCTGTGCCGAGATTTTGCAGTGTATCAGTTCGTGTAAAACCGCTGATCTGAACTTGTCCCTTGTCTATCGGGAAATGTAGCTACACACTTCACATAACACGATACTTTTTTTTTAATCGTTAAGAGACATATATCATTTCGGCAGTCATCCAATACACCAAACAGCACTTGTTTCAGTAAGACTAATTGGTTCCTCTGTTATTTCCATTATCCTCTTTCACAAAAATACATCGCAGACCAAAAAGTAAGGCTTTGTTTTTGCTAGTCAACGAGAGCTAATAAGCGACTGGCTGCTGTAACTCTCTCTGAGCACATGGAGGTGTATATCTCTAGTATACCAGTATATCTCTACCAGTATATCTCTACCAGTCTTTACATCGGGGCTAGTCTGGCAAATGGGAGCCATTGATCAGGAAATGAACTGAATGGTCCCAACTCATACTGCCATTCATGCTTGTGCTTGACAAATAGATAAAAATTGTAATTATAAATCAACCTGTTCAATAGCTGACCGTTAAGAAAACTGTGATAGCACCGCTGACAGAAAGAAATGACGACAAAGTAACAACAGGTTAGATTTTTGCACTTTTCATTGCACTGCATCACAGTCCACAAGAAATATCCTAAACAACTTAGGCTGTCTATAAAACATGAACATGGGGTTCCCAGGAAACTAAAAATGGCCTATAATCAGGCAATTTTAAAGTACTGTTTTAAAATATATGGTGAATTTGAAACAGCAGACTTAATACATCTTTAATGGCCAAAAAAATGAAGCATTGAAGGGCAAAGAACAGCTTGGTCAGGTCTTTGAGTGTCAGTATCAGCTGGGGAAACCTAATGCGCAGGAATAAGCTCTTCAGCTGTTGTGGTGTGCTGCTTGGGTCGGGCACACGGCTGGAGCGGGGGGATGTAGAGGAGGACCTGGCCCCCGCCGCCGGGCGATGGCGCTGGACCTGACCTGTTGGGCAATATGACTTTAGATTGAGCCATGCCTGAGCACAAATACAGTATGTGATATTGCTGTCTACAACAAAATAAATTGTGTAGTCATGTGCCATTGTGAACCAAGAGTATGCATCCCAAAAAACCACTACACCAGGTGATTTCAGTGATACACCTTCAATGACCACCTGAAATGAGCTGGTGTTGTGGATGGAATGGAATGGAAACCTGCAGACTGGGTCACGGTGGCACATGGTTGAGAACCACAGGTCATGTGTATTGGGACTAAACAACAGTTTATCCCATACTTTCCCAGACATTTCTGTGTAATTTCCAAATGATAATAAAAAGTAATTTACATTTCCACGCTATACAGACCTTTGGAGGAACCTTGGCATTAGGTAGACCTTCCCCTCTGCCACCTCACACTTTCCCTGCTGGTATGGCAGGGGATTTGGCTGCTGCAAACGGAAATGAGAGTATCCACAGGTTTGATTTTTTTATATACATGTATATAGACACACACACAAACACACACTCTCTAATATACAGTAATCTCTGACTGCATTTCTTGTACCGGAGTTTATGGCTCAATTCGCAGTCAAGTGTTAAAGGAGTAGCCCCACCACTGCCCACCAAAACATCCAAAATGGGTGGATTTTGATTTCATTTTTGATTTACTGAGCGTATTTTACACCTCTCTAAAAGTTTGTAACCATTATCTTTTAAAATATGATGCATTAAGAACATTTTTCCCCCCCATTTACACGTCAAACAGTTCAAAAAGCATATATAAATATACCCAAACTTAATGGGAAAAATGACAGATAGGGGCTTAAAATACAGTTTACTTATGATCAAGGACAGTTCAGTTTGTATTAATTAACATTTACAACTGTCTCCCATAGCAAAAAAACAAAACAAAACAAGAAAGATTAGTTCCCCTTGCTCTGTGGTCTGCAGTTTGGGAAAGGTGACAGTGGCACTAATCAGGTGATTTTCTGGGTAAAAGTAAACATTTTGTGATTGAGAACTAAAATAAGAAATATGAAACATGAAAAGGGTATAATAATAACTCACGCTGGGCTGAGAGTTTGTTGAGAATCGGTTGAAGAGTGTCCCCTATGTGTTTCCTTTGGGCTACAAAGTCCGAGACTGTCGGGTTTTTAACATTCTGGATCCAGTCTGACTTGGCGGAGCACGCATGCATACAAATGTTCTACATTGACAGAAAATTAAAATAAGAGACTGTAAAAAGGCTTTCAAAAATGATTTAAAAAAACAACAACCCAAAATTGTTATTGTTCTCTGTCACTGTTGACGTCGGTCTCTTGTTACACCAGGATTTCAGCATTCTTTAATGTTTTGCACATACAGTATGGAAATACTGATAACTTGAAGCCTATTGAACAGAAAATGCGTCACCTTGTCTTCCTTGTTGAGTTTCCCCTGGATCTTCTCTGGGTCAGAGATGGTGTCTCTAACATAGGCTATATACGATGTCAAGTCCTGTTTAGCTTCTGTTGCACATGAAGAAACACACCCAAACACAGAGAGAGAGAGCGACATTAAATATTATACAAAGTTTTGCTCACTTTTGTTTCCAAAGATGCAGAACATAACTTAAATCAGACACACACACCTGCCAGGATAAGACAGTCAACACAGTCTGTCTTTGAGTACCTCATGGCCAGGTCCACAGCCCTCTCTCCTCTGAAGGTCTTGGCCTGCGTATCAGCTCCTAGCTCCAGCAGGGTCCTCGTGGTCTCCAGGTGACCCCAACAAGCAGCAAAGTGCAATGGGGAATAACCTGGGAAACAACGCAGAGATGTTATACCAAGTCTCAAATGATGCCTATCGTTTTAAAACAGGTACAGATCGTACACAGGGTGAACCGCAATTCATTTGATATTATATCTGGTGTAGACACATGACTGTGCGTTGCCTGATAACCCACGTTGACCCATTCACACCAAGGCCTGACCCGGGAATAACCTGGGTCTTTGCTCTGGTGTGAAAGGGGTATTAGCGAGCTATTGGTAATGTTATGTGTCTGCGTTCATACAAAATATGCACAACAAAATAAACCATATAATGTGATGATATATATAATGTGTTGTATGTGTTATTTGTTGTTTTTAATGCAATTGCAAGCTAGCTAGCTAATGTTAGCTAAAGTTGTATGAATGATTCAGGGGGCCTCCAGAACTGCAGGGGCCCCTTGCAGTTTTGCAGGATTGCCAGGGATTGTACTTTTTTTTCTCTTTTTCTTTTATTGCAATATTCAGCATAACTTTAGACAGGTGAAGTAGTACTGTATATTCTGCCACCCACCCCTCACTGTGTGTTCGTTGACCTGGGCTCCGTTTCTGACAAGTTCTCGGATGATGGCGCTCCTGCCCAACATGGCGGCATTAAGCAGTGCATTCCTGCCGACCTCGTCTTTATTTGCGAATAAATCATTTTCCTGCGATTCTTCAGTGACACTCTCGCTTTCGAATTGCTGCTGAAGGGTTTCTAGGTCTCCAGCCAACACCAAATTAAATATTTCTTCTCGTATGGATGACATTTTTGCAGACAGTTCACCTGTCACTGACGGACTACTACTATTTACCGTTTCCATGGTTACAGGGTTCAAGTTGTTCGGCAAAGGCCATGTAACTGACGTAAACTGTTTTATTTGTTTTACTTTTTTGAGTGTCTTTCTTCACAGGCCAGGAAGAGAGTTTTATAGGTCTACCTTTGTAAATCAAGAACCACACGACCGTAGTTATATGATAATAGAATGTCTGCCACTGTGATAGAAATATAGATATATGATAATTAATATATAATATGAATATAAATAATATAATATAAAATAATTGAAAGGCTTTATGTGAAAATAGTGCCTCCGTGTAGGCGGAACTGTATTGTAATTTGTGGGAAAGGGATTTTTTGTCACAAACACACATCTAAATTCCCACATTTGCCAAAAGACGCTTTCACAATAAAAGTACCTATTTCTTTCTCTGTTAGACAGGTGACGGCAGTTCTATGAAAGTATAAAAAGAATACTACTACTAATAATAATAATAATAGAGGAATCAAATCATTGTAACAACACAAACAATAAGTATTCATGATAAAATACCAAATATTTTGTACACTAACAGAGAACAAAAATTAACAAAATAAACCATTTCAAATTGCTCCAATGTATATGCCTATGTCTTTTCACAGTTTAATAAAATTGCCTCTTAAGAAGGCAAATATGTCAACCCTAACCCTTACATTCAGATTAAGGGGACAGAATCACCCATCTGAAAACAAAATCTAAATCTGTGTTAAACTCATTTTCACATAGAAATCTTTTCAAGTTGTTTGGTATGTGTTTTGTGTTTTAGCCTTTGTTTTTTTTTCTATATACAGAGCAACCAGAAACAATTTATATGTGGCTGCAGTACACAATTTCTATACAGCAGTGAGTTTAATCTCAATTGTTTCTGATAATAGATAGAACAGAAGAAGAAGAAGAACAACTTTTATTTGCAACACTGCACACACAATGCTTACAAGTTGTTAGTTAGAAGTCATTTTCGACAGTCGTTATTTCATTGAACAGTTTACGCCATGGTCTGTAATTCGTACTGGAATGCAGTAGTATTGTTTTTACTGAGGACATTTACTTTGAAAAATAAAAGGACAGAAGTTATCAGACCCATAGTCAGACCGGAACTATTAAACTTGCTTGAGACGGAAGAAGAAGAACAGCAGCGAGTCGAAGCGTGCAAACGTGGAAGGAGCGTTTAGTTGTATTTATACAAATTTCCCCCAACCATCATCGCGGCTCCAGCTGGGCTCCTAAATTCAAGATGTTTAACAGACAGACGAGCTTGTGGATGGGTGATGTATGTCTGTTGTCCCTGTTCCATTCAATGTTGTATAGCTAGCTAGCTAGCTGTATTTGTTGCTGGCGCGGATGCCCCGGTACGTGCCTCCGTACTTTTGTGAAGAGAACGTAACGACAAACTCCATTCAAAACCAGGCAGTTTCACGTTGTTTTGCTTATCAGTTGATAAGCAATACCTCGTAGAACATGACTATTTTCGAGACTTGAGGAGCAATTGATTTATTCGTCATTCAAGCAACCCACCAAACCTTCCTTATTTAAATAAAATGACAATATTTAGAATTAGTTAGCATTGCTCACTTCTGTCTCCCACAACGTGCTTTGGTGGGACAATCGAAGGCGAATCGATTGGCAGCTTTTTGAATGTAGTTGGGCGTGACGGTCTCTGGTTACAAGAGAGCACGGACCTTATTGGGGCTACTGGTGCAATAGCTCGAACGGTGTCAAAATGACACGAGGCTAACGTAAATACTAGTTAATAACATCTCGAGGATGTTCGGGCTAGTTACACAAGTTAGCATGGGTGGACAATTGCCCCAAGTGTCTAGTTTGCTATCATGGCGTTAAAATAACATACTATAACAGTTGTCTAGCAAGTACCTTGTTAACGTTTGTGGATTGAAGTGTCATTTGGCTAAATATACATCAAACGTTAAATATAGAAGTAGGCTAAGCTCGTAGCGTTGGGGTGATCTCTGTGTGTATATATAACGGGATGAAAAAAAACTTTCACACAAGATCAATATTAACAGGTTGTAGTAGGTTACAGCACATTAATATGATTACTAAGATAACAAGGTAGACTATAACTTTGAAAATGCATGCCTGAATTTAATAACTCTGTTATTAACACAGCATAGATATTTGTATGTTATAACTGATAAATAAGGAGTTATTTATTGTGTGTGTGTAGTTGGACCCATACATGGATGAGAACTTCATTAAGCAGGCTTTCAGTGCCATGGGAGAGACACCGTATGGAGTCAAGATCATCACCCATAGGATAACAGGGTAGGATATATGAAGCACCTCAGCTCTGTGTCAGGTCAGTTAATACTGACCCTTGGGCTAATACTGATGTATTTACCACTACCACAGCCATATTATTCTTATCTTTCACTGTGATGTTGATGATACTCAGGTGTATTTGTCGGTTTAGCAAATAACCAGATCAGCATGGCTCCCACAGTCATGACCTTATAAAGTCATGGATTTATGGGAAATGTGTGAAATGTTATGGAAATGTATGGTTCCCCCCCCCCCAACCCACTGACTGGTTAATGTCCAGATTGGCTGCTTGTTGATCCACTTCCCTTTGAGGAATATAAAAACCCAATTTAGAAATATCCTGATAGTATCAGTCCTCAGTGATCGTTGTAGCCAGAAAAAGGTACTAGGACATTCACAGATATTCAATGTAAAAAAACAAAAAACATTTGCAACATGGAAATTGTGCTGGTGTCATGGAAACATCATGGAACTTGGTTAGCAAAAAGGTTTAGGAACTCTGATACATTCATGTCTGGCATTTTGCTTCTCAAAATGATTGTTTTATTGTTTGGAAAGCACTTTAACTTGTCTCTTCTTTTTTTTTAGACAAATACTATATACGTAAAGTTTTTACATTTCCACTGTGTCCATAATGCCTCTGTCCTCTTGTGGTCTAGTGGCTCGGCTGGCTACTGCTTTGTGGAGCTGGCAGATGAGGCGAGCGTCGACCGCTGTGTCCAAAGACTCAACGGGAAACTGGTCCCCGGATCAAACCCGGTCAGTCCTCCAGTGTTATCGCAAAATATGTTCATATTCCTTACTGCAACTTTTGAATCATTGTTTCGCCACAAATATATATGATTTACAATTAAACACCGCCTTCCATTTTTTCCAGTGAGGCTTTTGTTACCCAGAAGTATTTATTTGTTGTTTTTTACTGTGGATAGTGGAGCTCAACTAGTCTTGGCCCTCCCTTCCTTGCTAGGATAGAAACGCCACAGTAGCGGGCGCTCAAGAGTCCGTGTAATATCAGGTTCTCCTGTCGCACCACATGGAAACACATGCAACAGATTCTGTTCTGAGGACACTGATGACACTGGGTGGTCGCTGTGTCTGATTTGCTGTTAACGCGTTGCTTTCACTGTCACCATTTTGCTTCCCCAGCCGAGCTAAACTAAAGATTTACTAGAAGCAATATAAAGTGTATAAACTGCAGATGCCATCAAATGAAGCTATGATCCCTACTGGCTGGCGTTGCAGTGACAGCAAGGCTTCTCGGTGATGTCCAATTCAAAAATAAATAAATAAATAAAATAAATCTGAATCCCTTAAGTTGAGAATTTTTTTTTAGTCCCCAAAATTGTGAGCTTTAGCCGCCCGCGACTGTGGTTTAACTGTTATACTGTGCCCCGTCCCCCCCCCCCCCCGGTGAGCCGGCCAAGCTGCTGGGCTCCCCTGTCCACCCCGCCTGTACATGCTGCTGAAGGTGGCTGTGAGGCTGCTTGTATATGAATGTACTTTGTTTGAAGCTGGTGAATAGAGTCTCTGGTAGGAACTAACTGAGGAATGGGCTAAAGGCTGGTCTGGGTGGTGGAGGTATGTAAACCCAAATAACAACAACCATAATAACTCCACTCTCTTTATTTCCCAGCAATATCAGTGCTATACTACACGTCTTTGGTGGCGTGACGCCGGCTCACTGTGTGTGTTTTCTCTTCCCCCTGCGCAGCCCCGGAAGTTTAAGCTAAACTATGCCACGTACGGGAAGCGGCCGGAGGCAGGGTAAGAGACGTGACTTGGAATTTGGACGTTTTTGTGCGATGCTGTTGAAATATTTTGTGGATTCAGTTGGGGAAAGTGTACGCCCCGAACAACGCAGCAAATTTCACTGTCCTGCAAAGGCATTTTAGGTGTTAGCCACTTAAAATAACTGAACATGAACATGGATATTAATATATTGGCAGTACAGTAATTTTTTCTATTAAGTGCCTTGGGTACCATGAAACACGCTCTTAAATGAGTTATTATTATCGCATGTTTTCAGCATTGATTTGACTTGCATTTGGAGGTAGTCAGCCCTGGTGATCCAGTCATCACTGTCATGTTTTCCCCACCGATCGATATTGACAAAGCAACCAGGCAATTCTCAGTGGAGCCTCTACCCCCCTCTTTCTCTCAGGCCAGAGTTCTCAGTGTTCGTGGGTGACCTGGCCTCTGAGGTGGACGACTTCCAGCTGCACCAAGTCTTTAAGAAGTACCTTTCCTGCAAGGGAGCCAAAGTAGTCACCGACCAGTATGGCTACTCCAGGTATGGCAGCTCATAGAGGAGGACGGGACAGGGATGTTGCTGCTAGACTATTGTGATATCAGATGATTTCGTCAACTATATTTTGTCCAATTTCGATGTATCCAGTGTATGTCTACGAATGGCTTGAATATTATTGCAAAAAATACAATAATATTGAATATTTTTGTATTTCCTGTAGTTTCCTTGACGTCATGTATTTGGACTAGCAGTGCTATGGACTGTGACCGCCGGTAGTTCTACAGAAATGTCTTCTTATGCTGAAACTATTGTTTTCCCCATATAGGCTAAGCAAGAGCAACTCACAATTCAAGTGATGCTACCTCATGTTAAAAGTAAAACAACAAGTTTCAGTTCTACCATAATAATACCCATTTATATTCTGTTTCTCATTATAAGTGGCATATTTCATGGCGAGTGTGGCGGGTGTGTGGCGGCGGTGGTGGAGTGGATGTTGTAACTGTGTTGCATCCGCAGAGGCTACGGCTTCGTGAAGTTCGGGGAGGAGAGCGAGCAGAAGAAGTCGATCGAGGAGTGCCAGGGCACGATGCTGGGGGGGAAGCCGCTGAGGCTCAGCATCGCCGTGGCAAAGAGGTAGGACTCTCGTGTGTACTCTATCGGTTTGTAGCCCGAAGACTAAAGGAAGGTCCCACACCAAAAAAAAGTTATACCCCTGAGCTAACCTATAAAACATTGATCAATATTTGTTTTTTTATTATTATTACAGCCAGAAGATGAGCAACTACCACGGCGGGCAGAGCCAGAGTTACCATAGCAACTACAGTCAGCAACAGTCCAATTACTATGGCAGCCAGGGCAGCGGGGGTCAGGGGGGCTACTACTCCCAGTGGGGGGGCTACGACCAGTACGGCGGCTACAACAACAGCGGCTACAACAGCGGGTACAATTACAACTACGGGCCCTACGGCTACCCCCCGCCCGGGCACATGATGGGGCCCCCCGCCGCCCGTGCCACCCATGCCCGCGGACATGTCCGGGACCGGGGAGGTGAGTGACGTCACCTTTACACCCGCATGGTAACGGTTGCTTCTGAAAAAAAAGTCCCACTGGGTTTCTTTCTGCAATTCCCACCGTTTCCTCTCTTCCCTCCCAACAGAGCCATGAGGAGACTGAAGATATGGAGGAGGACAATGCAGAAGGTAAGAGCCTGTATACTCTACTCTGAACTGTGTACTCTATCGGTATAAAATACTCTCATCTGTCTCAAAACAGAGTATTTTATTCTAACGCTCGAGTATTCTATCCTCGCAGAGCCCATCCCCGACTATGACGTGGACCAGTGCAACAGAGATTTCATGCAGCGCAGCGAGGAGCTCTACGACGCCATGATGAACTGTCACTGGCAACCCCTGGACTCCATCACCTCCTCCATCCCCTCCCTCTCCTGATACCCTACACCTTTTCTTCCCTTCTTCTTCCGAGCCCTCCCTTTCTCATCTCCCTAACACCCCCGGCTCCTTTCAACGACGCCGGCAAAAAGACCCCATTTGTAGCCCCCCCCCCCCCCGTGTCTCACACTTGATGAGAAAGTACAAATACACACTATTCCTGTTGTTTTATTTTATGTTCTGTTCTTCAGGAAGTTGGTCGCAGAGCAGTATCGTTGGTGCGTCGTTCATACCGCCGTGTGTTCTGTATGAAGTCACTGCTTCCATCTCTTCCATAAACAGTACAGTGATAGCTACCTTCAGTGGTATAAACATTGGGACAGTGTACTAAAGTTGCCTTTTGTGCTGCTGACATTGAAAAATGAAGCTATTGGAGACTCATGGGTCATACTTGGGTTCGGTAGACTTTTTTTTTTTTTCACTGTCCCAATACTAGATTGTATTTTTTTGGTCTCCGTGTTGACCCATGTTTGAACAATGGCGCCACCAGCTCATTGTACCGATACTTACCATTGTCCGATGTTTCACCTGGTTGAATATGACCCTAACACCCTAGAAAGAGTCTCTTCTCAAGGCGACAAAATCTCACACAATGCCTTTTATTTTTCCCTGTCTTCCCAGTCCAGGCGGGTAGCTAGAATGTGTTTTGTATATATAGGATGTCATGTTTTCTTTTCTTTTCTTTTTCTTTTCTTAAATGAAGGAATACTTAATTTCATGTTTTTCCTCCTTTTTTTTTAACAATTTTCCTTTCCAAATTTCAATCATGCAGATTTAAATTTATTTTTCTGTATGGAATTTCAAAGGGGAAAGATGAAGATGTTATACCCAAGTATAATCAACCAAAAATGTTATTTATCATTTTTTGGAGGCAGAAAGATGAATCTTTTTTCTATGTGATAGATGAGCGATGCAGCCGCCATGATCTATTTAAGCAGTGTGCAGTTAGTGAGGTTGAATCTTATTCAGCTGTGTCAGATGTCAAGTAATTTGTTCATTACTGTCTGATGGCTGATATTTTGTATATATTCTGTCTGGAGATGTTTTATCAATAAAACTGATTTAGGAGGAAACTGGTCTTGGGTCTGTCTTGCTTATTACAGGAAAGTGAAGCGTTTCTCTTTAAGCCAATCAGATCAAGACAAGAAAGCCATTCATAAGCACACTTTCAGTGACAGCCATGTTAGAACCTTAATCCTGCTTCTAGACAATTTGATACCTTTTTAGGATTTCATCACACAGTTATGAAGGGTTTTGCACAATTTCCATTCTCAGTGCAAGCGAAGGCACAGCAACATGGTACAACCTGACCAACGTCAGCTATACGTTTTGTCCATCTTGTTATTCAGCTTCTACAGAGTTGTCAGTCTTTCTTTCTTCATCTTGTTTCCCATCAAAGTTTTCAGAAATGTTGTCAAACGGCCATCTTTGTTTGTCTTAAATAAATCTGAGCCGCGGGTTTCCATAACACCAGAGTTTCTAGAACTTTTCCAGCCTGAGACTTTGTAATAAATGGCATCTAGAGTGGTGGAGAACTAGTGGAGAACCTCCAGAAACCCACCTCCCATTCACTGTGGGTCCCAACAGCGATAGTTTAAGATAACAGCACATGGGGAAAAGAACGTTATGGTGCACAGATACATTTTGGAAAGCCTTCCTGCTGTGAATAAGCATTTAATCGATTTTCAAGTTTTAAGACAAACGGGTTGGATGTTTTTTTTCTCTTTATGCCCCCAAGCCAAAGGAAAACGTGTTCTCAGTTCATCTTCGTTGTTTCTGTGATCCGTTCGGTTAATGGTCTTGGTTCACCTCCCCGTCCGTCTCTGCTCTGGTGCTGCCGGTCTTGGTGTTGAGCAGTCCCAGCCCGGGCCGCCCGGGGCAGCACCAGCTGGGACCCAGTCGGTACCAGCCCTGGTACAGGCCCCTCCAGCTGAGACACCCCAGAGCGCCCCCCAGCAGCTGGGTGGGGAACTGAGGGAAGTAAGCTAAGAGACAGAGCAGCAGGAAAACCCAGAGCCCCAGCAAGAGAACGCAGAACAGGAAGAGGATCCTGAGAGGGGCACCCGAGGCCCCGCCCAGACTCAGGTAAGGGCCAAACACGGCGGTTTCCTCAGCCAACAGGAGGCAGCAGAGGCAGAGTAGGAAGACGTCTTCGGAAACTTCATACCCTCTCCAAAGCATCCCGGCCCCCAGGCACTCCGACTTGCTCTCCCCTTCCCGCAACAGCAGGAGAGGCTGCCCATTGGCTACTGCGGTGGCCTGGCCTCCCTCTGGGATAGCGGCTAAGGGTTCGTAGCAGCTCCCCGTGGTGTTCTCCAGGAGGTCCAGAAGCTTCCGGAAACCGAGCCACAGTCCGCCGGCCACCCAGAGCCGAGAGAGATGGCGGAGCGAAAGAGAGAGGGAGCGACGGATGGAGAAGGAGAGGAGGAAGACAAAGGAGCCAACGAAGATGCAGGTCCAGCCCCAACCGGAGCGCAAGAACATCCTGGATGGAGGAGAGGAGGAAGGAGAGGCGGTAGCGAGATAGGGAGGGAGAGGAGGAGGAGTAGAGGAAGATTATTTGTGGGTGGGTTTGATTGACACCAACAATTATTTCCACTGAACATTGAACTTTTCTCATTTCATTTAATCATTTTATCATATTGCGTTTTAACATCAATAAATCATTAACACATACATTTTGAGACATTAGTACCATTACCGTAAACAAACAAGACCATCACTAGTACTACCGGGTTTGATTTGGAGGGAAATCTGCTGGATTGCTTTATGGCACAAAACAGGTAGAGGGTGCTGTTCTTCCAGAACAAACGGAGCTCAAGCTTTCAGAGTTTCTGGCAACAGCACATGGTGGAAGGAGAGAAAGGAAGATGGAAAAACCACTTCCAACATGTTGAACCTCTTCAGTAAAGACAAATACGGCAGCAACAAGCAACAAGGCTTGTGAGAAATGTAGTCTTCATTTTGAGAACCGCAACTAACAACACCACTGGTGAGTTAGTTTGGTGAGGTACAGGTATAATTTCACTTCAAAGTGTGTGAACTCATTGTGCAGTCATAGAAATGTTTAGTTTTTATTTAACCATTTTCTTTACTGAAATAAAGGATCTATATTTACCACTTTACCAGGAGAAAGATGCTTAGTCTGATTCACTGGGAGACACCTCCCCTCTATGATCTAGTGTTTGGTCTATGTAGGTCATGTGGAGGGACACAACTAAAGGAATATAAACAGGAGGTATAAAAACAGCATCACACCCCTTGCCTTCATCTTCTGTTGCCATGGAGACCACCGTTGTTCTAACAGTTAGATGCCGATAGTTGTACGCAGCCACGTTTCGTGTTACCAAGCAGCCATGTGTTTCTATATGTCAACAATTTGATTAAAATCGTTTTGTAGACAGTTTTGCCTCCATCCATATTTGGCATCAGTCAAGAAACTATTAGGCTGTTTTATACCTTTAATTCGTATTGCAGGGGATTCCCCACAACAATGCCGCTTGTCCCGAGTAGACGGCTGACCAGGAAGCAAACAGGAAATGGCCCCTCACCTGTAGAGGAAGTGGGTCCTCTTGGCAAAGATGCTGTACTGGGAGACCCAGAGGCTCAACGCGGGGCCAAACACCACTGCCGCCGACAGCAGCAGGTGGAAGTGGCGCCGGAACGAGGTGTTCCCCAGGAGCCGGGCCGCCAGGTCCGTCAGGACCACCAGCACTGTGTTGAGGAACATCTGGACCCCAGATGACACCTCGGACCGGATCTGGACTGAACTATGAGTGTAGACTGCTGCTGGCTCTGAAGGCGTGATCAGTTTCCACCTCAATAAGGCTGTAATCCACTCTAGTATGCACTTGACAGAGTAGCTAGAACTGTGGATCAGCTCTTCTGCACATGGGAACAATGCAACATCTTATGTACTTGTAATCCAAGATACACTATTCATGGGTGCCAATACTGACAAACTGGCCTGGGGCCCAAAGGTGGGTTGGCGGAAGAAGCAAAAAAAATAGATCCTGAGATTATTTTGCGGAACTCCAAAACAGATGTCCACTGCTGTCGCTCAGTTAGCTGCTAGCGCTTGGCGTTTCACGCATGACATGAATGAAGTGACAGCTGGCTTCAAGCATTCCAGTGTGCACGCTGTAAAATCCGACAGATCCCTGACTCCGGTAGCTTCCAATGCAGCCAGCGGTATTTGGTAGCTGCTTGGGCGTGTGGTAGTTTAGTTAAAGCTCAGCATTCTGACATCCACTTCTGGGTTTTCCACATCAAACAAGCAGCTGGTGAAAAGACTTCAACCAATGCAGCCAATCCCCCAAAACTGCTTGGCTGCAGCAGAGCTTGTACCTCCAGTCTGCTCTGACCTCGATTGGCAGGTCGGCTCCTCGGCGTTCTCTTCCTGTCGTGCCCGACTTCCTGTCGTGCTCCACTGTATCACTGTACAAATACAATGGCTGCCACTGTATTTACTACCGCTGTTATCAGACCTGTTGGTTTTGCCCCGAGAGACTCCTACCCCTAAAGCTGTTGCTTCAACTGCGATGTCTCCCCTCCCTTTTCCCAACTCTTTCTCTTCTCCGGTAACTCTAGCTACTCCTCACCCAGACGTATGTTCTTGCCCTTCCACACATTCCCCGGGCCTCGGGGGTGTCGCGTTGCTCCTACTGAGAAGGTCGAAGGTCACGAGAAGGTCGAACCAATGATGCAGGGGCCTCGGCGTCGACGTGGCTATCGGCGGGGTTTCTGACGCCATCAAAAAAAACCCAAAAAACACGTTCATGCTGGGTAATCTTTTATAACGCCCCGAAGGAGTCGGAGGCTACGAGAGTAAGTTGAGAGCATTAGTTTGCACACGTCGTCAACTGTAAATGTCAGGTTTGTGTGAGTGTGTGTTTTGTGTATGTGCGTGTATTAATAGTAGTAACCTCTGCACTGTATCTGTGTTGAGGTTCAGCTGCTGCCGAGAAGGTCTGTCTCTGTCAATCAGGGAACTGCCCTGCCAACACACACACACACACACACACACACACACACACACAAAGTAATACTCTGCCACATTGTCATACAATGTGTCACACCTTTTCCATTTGCTGTTCTAAACACCGGGTGTCCGGTAGCGCACAGGAAGTGATGCGTTTCTGGTTTGTTTGGAATAAACAGAAGGAGAACTGGGTAGTTAGCATGAGCAGCGATAGCCACCGTGGCTGAACAGACAAAGAAAAGAGCGCCACCTACAGGAACTCAAACTCCATCAACAGAAAATCCAAGGAGAAAGATGTCACAGTACTGGACACACTGTTTGATGGACAGGTGATCTCTTGGAAGAGCAGTGCAGAAACACCACAGCGATGAGAAAACATGCCATATCTTTCCATCCTCCTACTCCTTTGCCCTTCTTTCTCCCTCTGTCATCACTCCCTCCATCCGTTATTTGTGTCTCTATCTGCCTCCGTCAAGTTTCTGGTTTTGAACCCGCCTATCCTCTGTCCTGAAATAAAAGCTGACCTGGTTTCAAAGTGCTAAATGTCGCCCCCTTATACGCTTTCCAACTGCACGCCAATGTGTTTGGACCAGTCATGCTGACGTCTTTTAAGTCAGCGTTTAAAGGACAGAAACAGAACATGATGCTGGCTTGCTGTGGGAAGCGAGGGTGAGAAAAGTTGAAAGGCTGAAAGAAAATCAGCTCTTGGCAGACGTGATCGAAAAATGTACAAGCACAGTTTTGTAGTCAACCTATGATGGACTTTCAAGAGTTTAATTTACTAGGGAGTTTAATGTCCTCAGTATGAAAATAATCTCTTCAAACTTTTTTCCTCAAAAAAATCCTTAATATGACAGTCTGAACATGTGTCTTCAGTCAGACTTGATGTTTTCAATCTGTTGATGCCAAAACATCAGTAGAAACCCAAGAGTGACGTTAGCTGTAATAAAGGCAACATGAATACCATGGGTGGCTCTGTGGACCGGAGTAGCATTAGCATTAGCATCAGCATCAGCATCAGCATCAGCATCAGCATCAGCATCAGCATCAGCATCAGCATCAGCATCAGCATCAGCATCAGCATCAACATCAGCATCAGCATCAACATCAGCATCAGCATCAGCATCAGCATCAGCATCAACATCAGCATCAGCATCAACATCAACATCAGCATCAGCATCAACATCAGCATCAACATCAGCATCAGCATCAGCATCAGCATCAGCATCAACATCAGCATCAGCATCAACATCAACATCAGCATCAGCATCAACATCAACATCAGCATCAACATCAACATCAGCATCAGCATCAACATCAGCATCAGCATCAACATCAGCATAAGCATCAGCATCAGCAGTGAGTCTGATTCAGTCTGATGACGACAGAAAGATTGCAGACCGAAGCTGATGCCAACACTGCATGCTGTCATTCTAAAAGTTTTCACTGTAAGTATGTATATTGTGCATTTTAGCAAGAAAAAAAAATAAAAATGGTGATTCTTATAAATGGTAATAATAATAATGGCAATAATACTTTTGTTCAAGTTGGTCTCACACTACACACTTCACAGCATAAGGCCCTATAACTAGTCACTTCTAGCGTTTAAACAAAAGCATAGTACACACTGCCTCAGTATTTAACACATATTTTACCATCAAAGAGCCATTCTGTCTTTTGTCTATTTCTGTTCAGGATGCAACATTTCTGAATAGCACCATCACTACTAGAATCACTTCTCACCATGTAAAGCGATGCCTTAGTGCTGCAGAACTAGCATGAAGCACGTCAACAGTTACAGCTGACACATAACTGCAGTCTACCGGAATCATGTTTCAGGAGAGCTGCTGACATCTAAAGGGCACCAGAAAGAAGACGGCTTGAAGACAGGCTGCTACTACTGGTGTGATTAAATGGCATATCAACCATGTTCTCCATGTGATCAGAAGACAATTTCTGAAGCTGCTCCGTTTTTAACGCACCAGAATGAGTCATATTTAATAATAACTCTCTAGTTCATAAGTACAAAATGTACCTAGTCCCTGGAAAATCACCCTATACTGTCACTGTCCACTCTGATGTCTATTTATATACCACAGAAGCAGAAGTAAGACTGATATTTTCTTTTTTTGCTGTAACCATTTGATATAAACAACTTTTCAGGTGGGAAGGAGGCTAGGCTGCTGAGCTGAGGAACTTTGGATCTAAGCCAGGGACTGACCAGCCGCCTGGATGAGTGAAGGTGTCTGATGGTGAAAGCAACACCTTTCACCACCAACACCAAAACATGAGAATGAGAAAATAATTCAATTGATTAAAGATATTTTAACTCCTACTATCTTAACCTCAGTGATAAGTCAGAGCTTTTCGTTTTATCTCAAGATAACAAGCCTAGAAAGCCTGAGTGTTGACAGACTAGTGGAATTGACAATGTCAGAAAAAGAGATTGATCAAGGCATCGGATTGGACCTTGGATTTCTGCCTGGATCACGATGTGACGCAGGCAGAAATTGCAACCACAATCAGTAGGCTAATGAAATCATGAAAAACAAAGAAGAGAAAACAAAGTTTGATATCTCGAGGTAATGAAGTTGTGATCTCGAAATCGTGGGAGCAAAAGAAATTTGAGCAACCAAATCTCGGCTTCCATTCCGAATTTGTTTATTATTCTATCTCCGTAAGGACAGATGTGACAGAGGAAAACATGAAACATCACTTCCCCCCCAACCGAGTTGCTCTTTGGAAAAGTGTCCTACTCCTGACTCTTTATTTATTGATGATAAATGACTGCCACCGTGTGGTTTAATGGCAGCATGACAATTCACTCCATCAGCAGGCACGCGGCCTCAGGATGCACAGGATGATTCACATGCAATGACAGTCAGGTGGAGGATTAACAGTCTGCGAACCTGGGTGGTCTGATGGCGAATGTTGCTCTGAGCAACACACACTGCCACTTGACAATAAAGTTGGGAGTGATTAGTGTGTTGAATCAGTCCTTAAAAGTGTTGAACAGAATACTTGTTCTTTGTGCTCAATTGCTAAAATACCCACTGGTAGAAATAAACTGTTCTAAAAATGTCATTGTAAGTCTGTGTCACTGTATCGTCCTTCCATGTTCTGACGGGCCCACAAACCGCTTTGACGCCTGAACGATTACACCCATCACCCACAGTGAATGCTGAAGTGGAGTTGGTGCCCAATGGCAGTTCTGGCGCTGCCACACTGCGGTGAATTCCAGTGTGGTGAAGCAAACAGCCAAAAGCATGCTCCTAATGTGCACGCAGCAGAATCACCAGTTTATTTAACTCTTTCTGAGCGTGTGTAACAACTCAAAGTAGGGAGCGCCCTCTGGGGTATCACGCAACATGTTATGACATCATGCTATGACTCTCATAGAGCTTACTTACTGTTACTTCTATCCATATCACAAACACAGTCGTGAGGATCAAGCATGTCGAGCGCCAGTCGTCCCAGCTCACCTCATGGTGCCCACATTGGCGTCATTCAGCTGACGTCACTTCAACTGGAGCCTGTCTGAATGGAGGCAGACTTGCAGAATCCCATTGGCTACAGCAGATGATCTTTAGCCGCATTTCCACTGCATGAACTTTCACCAGGGATTAGCAACCTTTGGAAGAATTTGAGGAACTGCGTTTCCACCGCAGGGTCCAGGGTCTAAATTAAGTTCCGGGGACATTATTTTACCCCCCAAAAAGTCCCTGCTCGGGGGGTAGTACTTTCCAAAAGTACAGGAACTTTGGGGATGGGGTTTGCAGCGCTGAACATTTCTGATTGGTCGAGTACTCGCAGCATTTTATTTCAGCCGCCGCTTTAAAAAATCTGCAGCCGCAAACCAACTGTTTGTTTTTTGTTCATTGTGCTTTGACACATCAACATGAAGAAAGCATACGACAGATGGACCGACGACGAAGTCCAGACCTTATTGAGCATTTACGATCACGATCAACTGCAGCACCACTTGAATCTCCTCCATGCTTACAGTGTCGCACAAAAAATGATGCCTGTCCGTTGCTTTGTATGGCGTCATCATTGTTGTATTGTCTTCTGCATTACCGCCACCTACTGGACAGGAGTGGAGCTTTTTCATACGTCAGCGGTGGAAACGCAGCGGTGGAAACGCAGACAACAATAGGCTGAAGGAACCTTTTCGTTCCTTGAAAAGTAGTTCCTGGGACTAAAAAGTCTGGGTACTTTGGGTGGAAACGTAGCTTTTGACCCTTCCATTTTGGAACTAACTGTAAAAGCAGATTAGAATGTAATTAGATGGAAACCACCCAGGTTCACTGGTTTGCAGAACTGCTAGTATTACTTCCATTAAGTGCAACTCCGTTTTTTTCATACGTACTAACAGTTTATTTAAACGATTATTTCCACACATACTCAGCTGAGTGATTACTGTACTACTGTGTGCGCTCATCAGAATTAGAATGGCTACTAATTTTCGTGACAAGTGGGAGACTATTTCAAAACCACTTGAGTGTAGTTTATTCTAGTCATGAACGTCATGCAGGGTCTTCTAAATGTTCATCTGGCTCCCTAAATACTGACCCAAGGGCTCCAGCTCATCTCATTTTTCGATTCTGGGAAAATCGCTGCCGGTTCAAGTCTGTTGAGCTCAACACATTGTTCCACTCATGTGTCCTGCCGTGGAGTCTCGCTGAATATGGATTACCAGTTGCTATTATTATGCATTTATAGATTTCTATTTAATTGGCGACGCTGCCACTCACTCGGTCTCCTCATTCAGTCCAGATGCCTTCGTCGTGTACGTGTACGCTATTTAAAAGACAGGGTTGTTAATCAGTATTTTCAAACTCAGATCATTCTAATTTTAGTCTCTGTCCACCCATAAACACAATACTCAGTCAACTAAAGGTTATACTGCCTCAAATAAATAATAACTCTCAGAAAAACATTCCAAATATGAGAACTGGTGAATTATATAGGCAATCAACTCATGTTAGTGGTTTGCTGGGATAAATGTATGTAATTCATGATAGCAATTGAAATACTTGAATACTTTTGCATTCTAGCCTACTATAGTAGTGCACATTCTCTTTCAGTCAGAAAAGAAGATATTGTTTTATATATATATATATGTATAGCATATGGAGAATTTCTATCTGTTATTGTTGATTCACAAATCATTTGAATTTAGACTAACAACTAACAAGACATCATTGGTTGGCTGTAAATCATCTCCAATCTTGTTTTTTTCTTCTTCATGCTCATATAAAGGTTGTGATATAAGATCACAACCCTTTTCTGAATCATTTCCCAACATGTGTTTTTCAAAAAACGCTTTCAAAAATATCTCGTCCTGCGGGCCTGCAGGCAATGTTAGCGGAATAATGCCCTGTTCAGATTTTTACACCTGTCCCCAAGAAAGTACGTGCACACTACTGGTCTCAGAACAGTCTAAACATGTGAACTGTACCCTGATCGTACTTTCCTCGACAGTATGCCCTGCCAAAATAAAGGCCTCTTGAGTAAATGAGAAATTCAGAGTGTGTGCTTCCACAGAGGCGTGGTCCTTAAGATAGTGATGCTATTAACATCTCATCACGCTTAGGGTAATTTACAGTATAAAAAGGCTATTATTTTGGCTACCATGGCTCGAAGAAGAGGCGACCTTGAGCCAGACTGCTCAACTTGCTGATCTTTCCCGATGGCTGAGGTGATGCTGACATGGAAGACCTCATCAAGTAGCAGCAACTGTGGACAAGAAGCACATCGACCGTGACCATGATGCCTGCACTGGTTTGAGATGGAGGGAACAACATGCAAGCAGCTCTGAAGATAAGATAAGATAAGATAAGAGAGACTTTATTAATCCCGCCGTGGGGAAATTCACGTTACAGCAGCTCACAACAATAGAAAAACAGAATATAGAATAGAATAGAATATACAATATACAATATAGTGCAAAAAAAAACAGTACAGAAGAAAGAAAGAATCAGTACACCTCACCTCACCTCACCTCAGCTCACCCTTTCCATGCTGTCCTGCAAACAGCTCCTGCAAAACCCGGAAGATCATAATATATTTTTTTATGTAGCACGTCCTCATGCAATTAAAGTGCTTGATTTAAAGTTAAAAGTGTCAGTGTCAGTATTATTTTTAATGCATTGCGCAATGACTCCTCAATCTCATCTGTGATATTACAGTTTTTCTCAGTCGCTTTGGTCACTTTCTCAGATCATATTTGAAAATCTCAAAACTACTTGTTCAACCTCCACATCATCTAGTCACTTGTGCACATCATAAAAGCAGCTTCTCATTCTTTTGAACAAATTGCAAATGCCTTGACACATTCATGCAAATGATTATGTCCAACGATCGGCTGTTCCTTACATTATCAATAGTTTATGTCATGTTGATCAAAATGTATTATATTGGTTCTCTGTTGAATCGTCTCACCCCCCAGAACATCTAGGCATTAGTTCATGCATTAGTCATTACATGCAAAATGGTTGAACCAGTTGTCATAATCTGTCAAGCATATTTTCTATACATTTCTATTAGACTTTTTTTGTAAATGTGTTCTGAATTGATGAATCTTGACTTTCACTACAGTTTTTCTCAGTTGCTTGACTCAATTCTCCAATGACAGTTGAAGTTGTCAAATCAATATGTGAAATTCTTCACATTTTGTTACCTGTGCAGAGAACAGAAACAGAGAACAGAAAGAGCATTTCTCTTTACCATTTGCAAATGTTTTAGCACATTTAGGCAAATGACAATTATGACTGACAATTTGAACAATTATTGGTTGTATATGTCTTTTTACAGTTTTTCTCAGTCGCTCAAAATCCTTAGTTCATCTCTCAAAAGTAAATCTTTACGTCAATGAACATGTCAGTGCCATCAGAATGACAAGTCCTTGTGTCATTGAGTCCAAACAAGATAGTCAGAATGCTTAGTCAATGTCAATGTAACAGTTACTCTGATGGAAACTATGGTGAAGGTTTTGATGACAATGATTGAAAATGCACAAGGCTGCACTTTTTTTGTATGGCAATTTCAAAAGACATATACAACCCATAATTGTTCAAATTGTCAGTCATAATTGTCATTTGCCTAAATGTGCTAAAACATTTGCAGATGGTAACAAAGAGAAATGCTCTTTCTGTTGTGCACACAAAATGTTGTGAAGAATTTCACAGATTGGTTTGACGACTTCAACTGTCATTGGAGAATTGAGCCAAAGCCACTGAGAAAAACTGTAGTGAAAGATTCATCAATTCAGAAGACATTTACAAAAAAAGTCAAATAAAAATGGTTGACATGCTTGATATGCTTGACAGATTATGACAACTGGTTCAACCATTTTGCATGTAATGACTTATTCAATGAACTAATGCCTAGATGTTCTGGGGGGTGAGACTATTCAACAGAGAACCAATATAATACATTTTGTTCAACATGACATAAACTATTGATAATGTAGGAAACAGCAGACAGTTGGACATAACCATTTGCATGAATGTGCTAAAGCATTTGCAATTTGTTCAAAAGAATGAGAAAATACTTTTATGATGTGAACAAGTGACTAGATGATGTGGAGGTTGAACAAGTAGTTTTGAGAATTTCAATTCTGATCTGAGAAAGCGACCAAAGCGACTGAGAAAAACTGTAAATTGATATATGCCAGACAGAAAAAGTGCAGCCTTGTGCATTTTCAATCATTGTCATCAAACCCTTCACCATAGTTTCCATCAGAGTACACTGTTCTATTAACAACATGGCTAAGCATTCTGACTATCTTGTTTGGAAACAATGACACAAGGACTTGTCATTCTGATGGCACTGACATGTTCATTGACATAAAGATTTACTTTTGAGAGATGTTGAACACGTTATGGGCTTTTGCAGGTAATCCATTATGTGGTGCTGTTTGTACCAATTGTTTCGAGAAATGCACTTACTGTTTTGCAAATCTTAAGGATGATTCGAGAAATGTACTAAAGCGACTGAGAAAAACTGTAATTAAACTAAATGGGTTGCAGTACCGCTCACCCCCCCTCCGTGCTGGGACTGTCAGTGTGGATCCATTACAAGGCCTGGTATCTGTGTGGTGTTCATACAGCCAGGGGGACTGTCAGGTGTAGGATCTTGCCTCTAATCTGCCTTAAAACCCTGACTGACAACACAAACAGCTGCCCTGACTGATCTGTTCTGCCCTGCAGCTGAAAACACTCTGAAGTAGCGAGCGAGGGGTGAAGGGGGGCATGGACAGATTTACTGGGAGCCTCATGTTCATTCCCTCTGGAGAACAAAAACATGTCTGGATGATAAGCTCACACTGACTTTAAATTGCCTGAAGCTGTCTCATGTCAGAATGCTATAAGTGATAAACAAATACTTTGCAGTAAGTAAGTAACCATAATAGGCATTGAATAGATCCACAGGTACAAAACACGAGTTAAGTTAAATTGCATAAAACTGCTGAATGTTTGTAGTCACTCACTCCCACTTCATGGAGGATTACGTCATTTCATGCAGGATAGTCGACAAGATAGTCGTCATAGAATGTTTGATGGATGGAAAACAAGCATTGTTTCATGTCTAGTATGAGCCTAGGTTGTTAGCCATCTAGAACGTACCAAGCCAAATGATCATTAAGGGAATGAATAGGATCACCTGTTCTATGTATTCAAGTTCTGTGTGCCAGCCGTTGCGGTTATTTTTTCCCTCATGAGCACGACTGTGTCTGTGCATGCTTCTCCACCAGTAAATATGCTTATCTCCTAAGCTGCTATCAGGGTGAAAATGCCACTGATAGTGTGGCCGGTAAGGACCTGCTAGCAGTTTGTGTGGTCTGTGGTCTCCAGCTGCCTGACAGGCCTGTGTGCTGGAGGCAGCTGGTTCAGCCAGGACTAGGGTAGTTATCAACAAAACAATACCTCCCGGTAGAGGTGGAGCTCATATGGGTGCACATTATAAATTATATTGGTTCTATCAATATTTCATTCAATACTGCAGATACAGATATAAGTACAGATTTAAAATATGAGGTTCCAACAGGTTTGTCCAACTGAATGACCCAAATGTAGAAGTTTGTCGAGGGGTGGTCTGTGGACATAATGAAGACGTACAACAAAAATACTGTCAGAGCAAGTCAGTACAGACTATAGTGGGTGTGATGATAGTAAATGTATGAGACACATGTCAGAAATCAAACTTGGGCTATTTAACATCAATGCTATCTCATACATACCAGGGGAGGGGGAAAAAAGGGTTAGGGATATTAGTGATATTGACTATACAGGTACAAATAACATTCTTACAGCAACCACATCATACTGTATCTACCCAACTTCAGAAATGATCTTCCGAAGTACTTGACACAATAGAAATATACAATTACCTTATAGTTCACACCAGTACTGAAGCTTACACCTCAATTAGCCATTGCACATTGCATAACCACTGGCATAACCATAACCAATTTGCAGTTTAACATTCTGTATTTACAATACTGTTACTGTATGCTGATGATGTGCTCTGTTCTGTCAGTGTGTGTCCTAGCTGCATTGTTCTGTGTATTATATCACTCGTGGTGTTTCCATGATAAAGGAATTTCTCACTGTGGGATCCATAAAGGACTTTGATGATTCTTTGATGTGGTGTGCTAGCTTCTTCACAGTTTACAATCTGAAACAAATATGAACCTAGATTAGTGAGAATAACTATGTTTGAAAGTCTTACCAGTACTGTCCTGAGGGGAATTTAATCTTCACGTTCAGATCACTTCAGAGGAACTATAGATAACATGGCTGGAATGTAGATGCCTGTAGTCAGGCGTGACCCTCTGCTGTTAGTCTTGGTAGCAACTGCTCTTGAACAGCTGATGTGTGTGCCATCTGAAAGAATTTGGCTGCAGACAATTCTCAAATGAATACGTTCATCTATCTATCTATCTATCTATCTATCTATCTATCTATCTATCTATCTATCTATCTATCTATCTATCTATCTATCTATCTATCTATCTATTTATCCATCCATCCATCCATCCATCCATCCATCCCAGTTGTATTCATTGGTCCATACAGCAGGTTATGGCAGAGCTGTCACCAGAGTGTCAGTAGTGGTTGCTGACAGGATGTCAACTCCACGTGGCTCTGCTGGCTTATATAGACCTCATATAGACCTTAGCCTGGTGATGCTAAGCATGCCTTAATGAGGCAAGTGTTAATTTGGAGTTATCACCAAGCCACTTACATTGCTATCAGAGGAGGAGTGGCAGGCAAGATGAGATTTTCTATTTGGGGCCAAATTCACAAACATTTTCTAAAGATATAACTCCTTAAGATTAAACAAACAAGCAAACAAAATTAAAAAGCTCTGAAGAGGCTGTTTTACTAAAGAACTTAAAGTTAGTTAATGAAGTCACAGTTTATATGCCTTCAATTTTATTTTCAATATATTATATAATATATACAGTGATGGCCAAAATTGTTAGAACACCTGACAGATCTGAAAATATTGACCTTTTCTTGCCTCCAAAACATGATTTCATTTCATAATGTTCATGAAACATGCAGATGGTTGCTCTGAGCACAACAAATATCAGATGAAGTGAGTCCTACTGTTTTTTATCCACTTTTAACTTTAATATTTGGTATGTCCACCTTTTGCAACAATTACAGCAGCACATCTCTCTGGCATGGTGTCAATATATTTCCTGAGAACTTAAACACTAATGTTATCCCATGCCTTCTGCAAATCAAGCCAAAGGCTTTCCTTTGAATGGAACATGATTGTGTGACATTGACAGTGAAATAGGCCTAGCTTGTTTTTTGTAAGGAAAATGACGTAAATCTCCTTATGATGGCTCTATTCTATGGTTTATAGAGCATAATGATGACTTTGTATATATTTCATTCGTTTTATGTGTATTTTAATGGCCAATTGAACAAAAACAACTGAAACCTCTTAAATATGCCAAGTGTTCTAATAATTTTGGCCACCACTGTATTATACACAATATATAATATTTTATACCTGACAATAGCGGGCTTCTTCATGGTGTCTGATAGCCTACAGTATGTCTGATAAAGAGTTTTGGGGAAATAACAATAGAAGAAATTGAGACTTCCCTTGTAAAACTCCAATTATTCAATTCAAACATAATTTTTAATTATGGCAAAAGGTACAAAAGAGTAGCCTTTTTTCCTATTTTCCCCAGCCACAGACAGAATGTGTTGAATTCACAGCTATTACAGTTTTTCACAGTCGCTTTAGTACATTTCTGGAATCATCCTTAAGATTTGCAAAACAGTAAGCACATTTCCTCGAAACAATTGGTACAAACAGCACCACACAATGGATTACCTGCAAAAGCCCGTAACTTGCTCAAAATCCTTAGTTCATCTCTCAAACGTAAATCTTTATGTCAATGAACATGTCAGTCCATCAGAATGACAAGTCCTTGTGTCACTGAGTACAAACAAGATAGTCAACATGCTTAGCCATGTTGTCAATATAACAGTAATTATATTATATTATATTGACAACTCTGATGGAAACTATGGTGAAGGGTTTGATGACAATCATTGAAAATACACAAGGCTGCAGTTTTTCTGTCTGGCATATATCAATTTCAAAAGACATATACAACCAATAATTGTTGTCATAATTGTTAGTCATTTACCTAAATGTGCTAAAACATTTACAAATGGTAACAAAGAGAAATGTTCTTTCTGTTGTGCTCAGGTAACAAAATGTTGTGAAGAATTTCACAGATTGGTTTGATGACTTCAACTGTCATTAGAGAATTGAGCCAAAGCAACTGAGAAAAACTGGAGTGAAAGTCAAGATTCATCAATTCAGGACACATTTACAAAGTAAGTCTAATAGAAATGTATAGAAAATATGCTTGACAGGTTATGACAACTGGTTCAACCATTTTGCATGTAATGACTTATTCAATGAACTAGTGCCTAGATGTTCTGGGGGTGAGACTATTTAACAGAGAACCAGTATAATACATTTTGATCAACATGACATAAATTATTGATAATGTAGGAAACAGCAGACAGTTGTACATACCCATTTGCATGAATGTGATAAAGCATTTGCAATTTGTTCAAAAGAATGAGAAATTACTTTTATGATTTGCACAAGTGACTAGATGATGTGGAGGTTGAACAAGTAGTTTTTGTAGTTCTGAGAAAGCGACCAAAGCGACTGAGAAAAACTGTAATAATGTGTAACCAGGCCTCCTGGTGGCTGACTTGGCTATGACACCTACCATGTACCCATCTTGGGTTCAAATCTGGCCTGGGATCCATTCTTTCCTGTCTCTCACTGCAGCCAATTATCACTTAAAGGCAAATATGTCAAAAAAAATAATGTAACCATTATAGGAAACATGTGCAGGAAACATAGGAAGCCTCTGATAGGTTGTAAAGGGATGTGATGGGCCTCGGATCAGCTAGATGTTGCTCTGTCCTGATGTGACCTCAATGTGATGGAATAGCCATTCATCGCTAAGAAGTATATCGTTCAGAAGAAGAGGAAATTCTGTGCCATCAGTGATGTTTAGTCGCAGAGTGAAGAATTCTCTCTGACGTGATGAAGCTCTTCCAACTCCAACACCCAAGTCATTTTGACCTCTTTTGCCTCATCGCTCCCCCCTTACGCAACAAATGGAATCTGGTCTCTGTCCATGGCCCCTCCGGAAAATATTCACCGTACGAGATGACAGACAAAGTGTGGGAGAATTAGAGATAGAGAAGCCGTGTGTGGTGTTTCCTGGCGCTACTCCCAAAAAGTCACATTATTTGGACCTCGGAGATCGAGATACACAAGCGGAGAGCGCAGCCAGACATCACAAGAGCCATTGAGAGCTCTGTTATAAGTGGTGTGTGTGTGCATGTGTGTGTGTGTGTATGTGACAGGGCTAAGTGTAGATGTAGTGTACCTGTTAGTGTGTGTGTGTGTGTGTGTGTGTGAGTCAGTGTGAGTTAGTGAGCAGGTCAGGGTGGCGTCCTTGGCCTTGTAAGGCAGGGCCATCAGGGATTATATATTTGATCCCTGCCTTCCCAGCAGGTCTAGCAGCCGCTCCCTCTTCACCTGACCTCACTGTAAGTCTGAAAAGCTGCGTGTTTAACCCTGATTCCCTGTGGCTCATCACCTGTGTGTTCCTATTTTGCACTAACTAACTGCTGTCTTTTTGCACTGCATTGTGTCTTACATTAGTTGTGTTGCAAAAAGAGAAAACGGAGCAAATGGAGGTAATAGGGAGGTGCAGATTTAAAAACCTAGCTAACACGGGAGTGAAGTCCATGCTTACCCAAGGTGGATGGCACACCCCTTTAAAACGTCTGTGTAAAATGGTCTTAATGTGCTGCAGTCTGCTTAGCGAGGAATCTTAAATGGCACTAACCATGTTAAATACAATACTGCTATTTCCTCTGATGCTGATCTGAGCAACCAAGTCAGATGTTTTACTACGACCTTACTCTCTCTGCCCACTGCAGGTGGATTACTGAACATACACCGAAGCCAACGCCCACCTCTTGTATCTGAACCCACCGGTAAATTCTTCTTACATGTTATGAGGCTGCAGTTATTTTGAGGAATATAGCTGACATGTTATTATATCATATTAAGGTCCTATATTTTAGATGTACAGTCATAGTTAAAGTTACAGTAGTGGCAGCAACAGTGATGCAGAGGTAGTAACTAAAAAAGTAGATAAAGATGTTGAGACATCACATAGAGATAAGGGGAAACCCTAAACCTCTATACCACATGTAACCTCAGTGCAGCCATGGGGGATGCAGAGATGTCCGTGTTTGGGTTGGCTTCCTCATACCTGAGGAAGTCGGACAAGGAGCGCATGGAGGCCTCGACGCGTCCCTTTGATATGAAGAAGGAGTGCTTCGTCCCTGACCAGGTGGAGGAGTTTGTCAAGGCAAGCATCATCAGCCGAGAGGGAGACAAGGTCACCGTGGAGACACACCATGGGAAGGTTGGTGATTGCATTTTACAATTCAGATATTTAGACAGTGTTATTGACCTATACAGAACAAGTACAAAGGATTTCAATGTAATGATGAAAGATAGAGGATTTTATTTTAAATCATTTGGGGGTGACGAAAAGCAAAGTCAAGTGCAAGTTGAGAACTGGGCTTGTGGATTGATGGAGGTAAAGTTGTAGCTGCAGATCTGGGGCCAATTATATTGAAATCCTCTTAAATAGTTTGATTTGCTTTAGCCTACCTGGTCAACATGGTAGTGGATGTTCAACCCAGGGTCAATCCACGCTAAAATCACTATGCCCCGGGAAAAGTAACTGAATCCATTTAGTAATCAGTGGCCACTCCATTTACCGGGGTCAGTCTGTGTTGGTAGTGGTGTGAGTCCTCGTCTGGGTGCCAGTGCTAATCTGAGTGTAAATCTGTGTGTGATTTAAAGTGTGTACCCTTGAGTGAGTGTGAATGTGAGTCTATGTGGGAGCATGAGTATGGGTGGCATTAAAGTGGACATTAAACAGTGCTGCCATCTGGCTAACACTCTCTAGCACGCTTTGTAATGTGGCGGAAGCAATGTTGACATCGTTAACAGGGTAACAAACACAGAAAATGTCTGTTTCTGAGCTACCCATTCATAAAAAAACATATTTCCACATTATAATCATGCATGTGACTATTCATCAATAAACAATATCTAAATTTGGAATGATTAATTATTGTGATGAACCCCCCCCCCCCACTGTCATCATTTTCCATAGACTCTGACCGTCAAAGAATCCCTGATCTTGCAGCAGAATCCTCCAAAGTTCGACAAGATTGAGGACATGGCCATGCTGACCTTCCTCCATGAGCCCGCTGTGCTGTTCAACCTCAAAGAGCGTTACGCAGCATGGATGATCTACGTGAGTACAAGCTAATAAACAAGACACAATTCAGCGTTACACTATACCTGTTTTTTTAACTGGTTTACTTTTTGTGCTTCTCAGACCTACTCAGGGCTGTTCTGTGTGACTGTCAACCCCTACAAGTGGCTGCCAGTCTACAACCAAGACGTGGTTGTTGCCTACAGAGGAAAGAAGAGGGCTGAAGCTCCTCCTCACATCTTCTCCATCTCTGACAACGCCTACCAGTACATGTTGGCAGGTACCGATTGATATGATTTAGTCAACTTGTGTCTCATATAAATACTGAATCTTGGTATTAACAAAGCTGCATTCGATATACACTTGTCTTCCTAGACCGTGAAAACCAGTCCATTCTGATCACGTACGTAAGACTTTATCCTGAAATAGCATTAATGACACAGCATGCTCTGAAATGAACACTTAAGCCTACATTTTGTCATTCTAAAGAGTATCAAGACTCTGTAATTATTGATAACTATGTGATTCCAGTGGAGAATCTGGTGCAGGAAAGACTGTCAACACAAAGCGAGTCATCCAGTACTTTGCCAGCATTGCAGCTGGGAAAAAAGAGACCGTTGCAAAAGACAAGGTAATTTACTTGCTCTGTCATTTGAGAAGTAAGAGAGATTCTACCTGAGTTTAAAGCGGCACTGGGCAAGAGTAAGTAGAAAATACACCAATGTTATCAGCCTAAATCACAAAGTGTCCCATTCCCCCTAATTGAGACACCACAGATTCACCCTACTGGCTCGATTAAAGCTGCATTATGTAACTTTTTCATGTAAAAATACAAGCGCCATATCAGTTTAGTTCATCAAGTGGGGCTGCAGCAGAGAAGACTGGCCCCTTCCTCTTCATTGAGCCACTGTAGATTTGCGCCATTCACCCCGATGAAGTTTTGGAGTTGGTAAGTACAGTACACTGGTGGGAATGTTTTCTCTGAGCACAGGAAGTGATGAATCAAAACGTTTGAGCCGAATGCACACAGCTCCGAAACAGCAGTGAGCGAGCTAGCTCCTCGGCTATCGCTACAGAAAGCTGGGTTTCCTTCACCACATTCACCCCAACAAAATTTAGGTGAAATAAATAGATAGGTGGTGCCTACTCCAAGTGGGTATTGAAGTCTTCAAAAATACAAACAGTTATCACTCACCGCCAAGGACTAAGTTACATAAAGTTACATGGTGCAGGTTTAATTCCTGGAGTCGGGTATGGCTATTGGCAAGAAATATACTTAAAAGCGAAATCCAAAACTCATTAAACACTTAACCTGCTGTTAAAAGATTATCTTTCAATATCTCCTTTTCACCATCTAGGTAATGAAGTACTTCAAATTTTCCAAAATTGAAGCTAAATCTTGGGGCCACCAAAGTGCAAACTTGCCTGGTACAGCTTTAATCACAGGAGTGTGATTTCTATTTTATTTATAGTTATTTATTTATATACTTTTCCTTATTTCGTTTCTGTATATAAATGAAGTTTCCCCTTGTATAATAATGATAAATTATATTTAACAAGAATAATAATATAAATTAAGCTTGCACAATATTCCTCTTTGACAGGGTACCCTGGAGGATCAAATCATCCAGGCTAACCCAGCTCTGGAGGCCTTTGGTAATGCCAAGACCATCAGGAATGACAACTCCTCCAGATTTGTGAGTGTGTAACAGAAACATGTATAGTTTGTATACAGTATCCACCAACATCCACCATAGTCGATCAGTCCCAGAAATCAAGATAACTTTATAAATATAAAGTTTATACTTTCAGGGTAAATTCATCCGAATTCATTTCGACACTAGAGGAAAGTTGGCCTCTGCTGACATTGAGACATGTAAGAACAAAATCACTTGTGATACTTACAGTAAGAATGGAAATCCAATTTAAGTGTCACATTATAGACAGTTTAACTCATGACAATATCTCTGCTCTCTTGAATTTGACTCTTGCCAGACCTTCTGGAGAAGTCTCGTGTGACCTTCCAGCTCAAGGCTGAGAGAGATTATCACATCTTCTATCAGATACTGTCCAACAAGAAGCCTGAACTCCTGGGTCAGTACAATGCCATGTCCACTTAGTAATGGTTGGCCACCACAGTAAGAAAACTGCCACCTCTGGTAGAGAATTTGAAAAATATTAATTCATAATAATATTTCAGAAGACTACAACTTGCATCACCAAAATAGCATGGGACCAAAATAGTGTCAATATGATGCTGAAATAAAGAAATTGCATTTAAACAAAACAGGGCTATCATGGCTATCGCTAGCTCTATATTATAGTGACATGTCCATCTGTCTCACTCCCTCTATGTCCTCCAGAGATGATGCTGGTCACAAATAATCCCTATGACTACGCCTTCATCTCTCAGGGGGAAACCCAAGTGGTCTCCATTGATGATGCAGAGGAACTGCTGGCAACAGATGTCAGGCTCTTACTCATTCTTTTTTACAATTCATCTTATAGCTTTGTGTGAAGCACACATGTAGTAATAACTGTAAAATCATACATCATACATACCTGACAAAACTTAACTAATACTGCCCCATAGAGTGCCTTTGATGTGCTGGATTTTACCCAAGAGGAAAAGAACTCTATATACAAGCTGACTGGGGCCATCATGCACCACGGCAACATGAAGTTCAAGCAGAGGCAGCGAGAGGAGCAGGCAGAGGCTGATGGCACTGAAGGTGAAAGAGGCATTTTTTGTTCGGTTGGCCCAAAAACGAACCAAGAGAAAGAGATGATGTATCCTAATTAGACCTGATGGATTTAAGGTTTTGATTCTCTCCTGCAGATGCTGACAAAGTTGCGTATCTGATGTGCCTGAACTCTGCTGACCTCATCAAGGGTCTCTGTCACCCAAGAGTCAAAGTAGGAAACGAGTGGGTCACCAAGGGACAAACTGTCGACCAGGTGGGTGGAAGGTTTAGTTCACATGGCTATTCAACTATTCAAATTTTTATACAAATATACTTTGGCAGTGGTTGGAAAGTGTTGTGTGAAAGAAAATCAGAACTGAACTAACATTTTGCAGAATCAGGATCTATTTATTTTAAATTTCAAATGATCACATTTTACACTTTTGTATGCTGATGTTAAATATTATGCCTGTGCCACAGGTGAATTACGCTGTTGGAGCTCTATCCAAAGCTGTTTATGAAAGGATGTTCCTCTGGATGGTGGTAAGAATCAACCAATCACTGGAGACTAAGCAGCCTCGCCAGTACTTCATTGGTGTACTGGACATCGCTGGATTTGAGATCTTTGATGTAGGTGTATAACATGTATGTATAATAAAGCCATATTGCTTTCAATGACATGGACATATTTGTATGTAAATAAATTCTGTCTGCTTTTGCAGTTCAACACATTTGAGCAGCTCTGCATCAACTTCACCAATGAAAAACTGCAACAGTTTTTCAACCACCACATGTTTGTGCTTGAGCAAGAAGAGTACAAGAAAGAGGGCATTGAATGGACTTTCATCGACTTTGGCATGGATTTGCAGGCTTGCATTGACCTGATTGAAAAGGTGGGAGACTGGCATATCCCATGTCCAGTGATCAATAAACATACATTAAATACTTAGCCATTCATTATTATTTTCTTTAAACCACTTGTATTTTCTTCTTCTCAGCCCATGGGTATCATGTCCATCCTTGAAGAGGAGTGCATGTTCCCCAAGGCCAGTGATTCCACCTTTAAAGCTAAACTATATGACAATCACCTGGGGAAATCCAACAACTTCCAGAAGCCCAGGATTGTCAAGGGGAAACCAGAGGCCCATTTTGCCTTGATGCACTATGCTGGCACTGTTGATTATAATATCAACAACTGGCTGGTGAAGAACAAGGATCCCCTGAATGAGACTGTTGTGGGACTGTACCAAAAGTCATCCCTAAAGCTGCTTGGCCAACTTTTTACTGGCTATGCTGGTGCAGATTCAGGTATCCTGAAATTAATATCTTGTTTAAAGATTAGAACAGTTATTCTGTCTGATTCTAAGATTGCATGCTTTTTCCTGAATAGTTGTCGCCGAAGGTAGTAAAAAAGAGAAGAAGAAGAAGGGATCATCTTTCCAAACAGTGTCAGCTCTTCATAGGGTATATGGCTATTTTTATCCTCAGGGTATGCTATTTAATTGATAGAAATACAACTGTAAACACACAATAATTGTATGTATTTCACCATATAATAGGAGAACCTGAACAAGCTGATGACCAACTTGAGGTCTACTCATCCTCACTTTGTACGCTGCATCATCCCCAACGAGAGCAAGACTCCTGGGGTCATGGAGAATCCTCTGGTGATGCACCAGCTACGCTGTAATGGTGTGCTGGAAGGCATCAGGATCTGCAGAAAGGGCTTCCCCAACAGGATCCTCTATGGAGATTTCAGACAGAGGTATTTTGTCATTTCTCAAACTATAAGTGAAATATCATGTAATTAGAAACCTAAATGTAATTTTCCAGTATTGACCTTACAGATACCGTATACTGAATCCTGCTGCCATACCTGAGGGCCAGTTCATTGACAGCAGGAAAGGAGCTGAGAAGCTACTTGGGTCTCTGGATATTGATCATAATCAATATAGATTTGGACATACCAAGGTATAGTTTAATGTTGCACTGATATTGGGAAAAGTGAAAGATGCAAGTAGAGGATGTAGAAATGAATAAATATCCATTGCTGTTGTCAGGTGTTCTTCAAGGCCGGTTTGCTGGGACTGCTGGAAGAGATGAGAGACGAACGTCTGTCCAAAATTATCACTGGTATTCAGGCCAGGTCCCGTGGCCTTTTGTCTCGTATTGAATACCAGAAGATGGTGGAACGCAGGTATGTTTTAGTTCTAGCTTCCACTGGACACAACAATTTTAAGAATATTACTTCTATAATTTGTATATTTACTCAAAGAATTCTCTCTTAATCTTCTTAATAAAAAATAATTTTCTTCTAGGGATGCACTACTGGTGATCCAGTGGAATGTCCGTGCCTTCATGGGGGTCAAGAATTGGCCTTGGATGAAGCTGTACTTCAAGATCAAACCTCTGTTGAGATCTGCTGAAGCAGAGAAAGAGATGGCCAACATGAAGGAAGAATTCCTCAAGTTGAAAGAAACTTTTGCAAAGTCTGAATCTCGTAGGAAGGAACTAGAGGAGAAAATGGTCTCTCTTGTCCAAGAGAAGAATGACCTGCAGCTCCAGGTTCAAGCGGTGAGAATGTTTTTATAACACATACTGTTGCTGATGAGCTTAATTGTCAAAAATATAATTTTCATTTAAAGTGCATTTAAGTATTGTGCTAATAATATCAAACATTTGGTAGGAGCAAGACAATCTCTGTGATGCAGAGGAAAGATGTGAGGGTCTCATTAAAAACAAGATTCAATTGGAGGCAAAATCCAAAGAGTTCTCAGAGAGACTGGAGGATGAGGAGGAGATGAATGCTGAACTGACAGCTAAGAAGAGGAAGCTGGAGGATGAGTGTTCTGAGTTGAAGAAGGACATTGATGACTTGGAGCTAACTCTGGCGAAGGTGGAGAAAGAGAAGCATGCCACTGAGAACAAGGTATGGTACATATTTACTCTCTTTCTGACATCAACAACTTAATGAAACGCTTAGTAATATCTCTATTCTCCCTTCATAGGTGAAGAATATGACTGAGGAAATGGCCTCTCTGGATGAAATTATTGCCAAACTCACCAAGGAGAAGAAAGCCTTACAGGAAGCTCATCAGCAAACACTGGATGACCTGCAAAGTGAAGAAGACAAAGTCAACACTCTGACCAAGCTCAAGACAAAGCTGGAGCAGCAAGTGGATGATGTGAGAATCCAAATAAAATTGAACTACTAAAATCAGATTGAAATTATCTATGGTTTATTAATCTACAAATCTTGCAATTATTGGCTATTACAGCTTGAAGGATCCCTTGAACAAGAAAAGAAAGTTCGAATGGACCTTGAGAGAGCTAAGAGAAAGCTGGAGGGAGACTTAAAGTTGACCCAGGAAACTGTAATGGACCTAGAAAATGACAAGCAACAGCTAGATGAGCGCCTGAAAAAGTATGACTTCATAAAATCAGATCTTATTTAATTTTGTAACAAATAATACTCAATCAGCCAAATATTCTTCTTTTTCAACCAACATTGAATTCTTACACTGATTTAACAAAATACTGCAGGAAGGACTTTGAGGTCAATCAGCTGAATGGCAAGATTGAAGATCAAATGGCCATAATTATTCAACTCCAGAAGAAGTTGAAGGAGCTGCAGGTAAAAATATGCACTATCAGGTCCAAATTAAATTAAATTTTTCACCAGACTTCACTACAATCAAAAGTTTTGTTGTCATGCTAGGCTCGTGTAGAGGAGCTGGAAGAAGAGCTTGAGGCAGAGCGAGCTGCCCGAGCCAAGGTGGAGAAGCAGAGATCAGACTTGTCCAGAGAACTGGAGGAGATTAGTGAGAGGCTGGAGGAGTCTGGTGGAGCAACAGCTGCCCAGATTGAGATGAACAAGAAGAGGGAGGCTGAGTTCCAGAAACTTCGCAGAGACCTTGAAGAGGCCACTCTGCAGCATGAAGCCACCGCTGCCACACTCAGAAAGAAACAAGCTGACAGTGTTGCTGACCTGGGGGAACAGATTGACAACCTGCAGAGAGTCAAGCAGAAACTGGAGAAGGAGAAGAGTGAGCTCCGACTGGAACTGGATGATGTGGTTTCCAGTATGGAGCATATTGTTAAGTCTAAGGTAAGTACACTTAGGCCCAATCTCAATTCTCATTTTCACCCCTACGGCTCGTTTTCAAGTGCCCCTCGCCCTTCGGCTTGGCCCTTGGAACAGAGTTACAAGGGGTAGTGGTTTAAATCTCTCCCTATGAAATGGGACAACCCTTCAAGACCCTGATACGACATCGATGACGTTTACGTAAACAGACGCGACAAGTTTGTTATCGGACATTACGATGGCAATAATGGTATTATCACAGTGACATTTGCCGTTCATCTGATGGAGATAGAAAAACATGGACGCTCGCGATTCGTTCACAATTTATACGTTTCACGGTACCAATCGATCAAACAAGTCATCAAATAAAAAAGACCACTGCTTCATTACCGGGCCACTTCATGACAGAATAGCATTAGCGGTGCTCTGTAGGCTAGCAAGCCGTGCTCCTATTAGAAGAGCTGTAACAAGTGCAGCAACTTCGCTGCTGGACTTTAGTTATATTTCGGGCGTCATATGCCATCAAAGGGGGGAAATGAGACATGGAAATATATCAAAATGCGGGACTGTCATGCACAAATCAGCCTAAAAACAATGTTGTAACATTAACTAATGAGGTAGAGACATCGGCATACTAGTGATTTTTGTTATGCTTCTTATAAAGAAAAGGTCTATAATTGATCTCTAATGGTCTCTAAATGTCTACATTGATTTTTTAAATATTTATTAACGAAGAAAATACTACATCTGTGGTTCACTTTGGATGGTAGTGTAACGTTTGTCACGATCTTCCAGTTGATTCGCAGGTCATTCTGGGAGACTTCTCCTAGCCCTCGGTTTGTAGTGTGCCCCTGAAAAATCTCCGTTTGGAGGGCCATGTAGCCCTAGCACTTCGCAGTACCCCTCGATCCCAACAAGAATCGGGACACCCTACCCCTTCATGTGAACGCGTAAAATGGACTAAGGGCTAAGGGGTAGGGCCAAGGGGTGAACTGGGATTTGGCCTTGGGGTGCATTCACACTAAGCATGTTTGGAGTGTCTTATTTGAACTCTGGAGTATTTACTCCTTTAGCTCAGTCACTTTGGGCAGGTGAGCACAACTACATTTGAACTTGCGTGGCACCGCACTGAGACAGCTGAAAATGTGGGTCTCCTCCTCCAATCAAACTGCGATGCAGTTTGGTAGGATTGAGAACATCATCTGAACCAACTACAAGAAACAACCCCAAAATGCAAGCTTTTATGGGTATAAGGAGACAGATGTTGACATCTGACAGCCTGCAGTTGCTCATGCTTGTAAACCCTAGGATAACAAAATCAAACCACAGTCTGGACAGATACCAAAGGTCTGTACAATAAATGAGCACCTTGTGAGTCCAGTGATTTTCTTTGCAAGCCCTGGTTCAGTTGTAATTGGGCAGTGTGAACCTAAGCTAACCAAATGCAAAAATGCAACAAAGTACATTTCCCCACGATGGGAAATTAACTATTGGTGATATCACTCTTAGACTTAAAGCTGCACTAGGCACATTCACACCTTAATGGCACCAAGAGTAACTGTTTGAATTGCAAGACTTCAATAGCCAGAAGTTATGGCTAAGCCATCATTGGCGAGTTCAGCTTGAGTCCAGATGGAATGTTAACTCACTGCTATTTCTATTCGTCACTTGGGTGGAAAATATTTCCCACCAGTGACCATACTGGAAACCAGAATTTAATTTGGGCAAATAGGGCAAGTATACAGCATCTTAATTAGGGGTGGAATGCCCTTCTTTCATTTTGACCCACTTTATGAAAATGGTGGAGGAATAGTACACAATGACCTGTGAACTATGCTGTATTTATTTATTTCAAAGACTAACTTGGAGAAGGTCAGCAGAACTATGGAGGATCAAATGAATGACTATAGGAGCAAGTGTGAGGAATACCAAAGATCCCTCAATGACTTCACCACCCAAAAGGCCAAACTTCAAGCTGAGAATGGTCAGTATTATATTCTTCTCAAATGGAATAATAAACACACTTAATGTAGAACAAACCTATTTAAAACAATTTTTACTTTCCAGGTGAGTTTTCTAGACAGTTGGAAGAGAAAGAATCTCTTGTTTCTCAGCTGACCAGAGGAAAGAATTCCTATAATCAACAACTTGAAGACCTAAAAAGACAACTAGAGGAGGAAGTCAAGGTATGAAACTAAAACAATTTGTAATTTTATCTCAACTATAGTGGCCTGTTCTTGAGAAATACCTACAGCATCTGTATTCAACCAGGCCAAGAATGCATTAGCCCATGCAGTGCAGTCTGCTCGCCATGACTGTGACCTGTTGAGGGAGCAGTATGAGGAGGAGCAGGAGGCCAAGGCTGAACTGCAGCGCAGCATGTCCAAGGCTAACTGTGAGGTGGCTCAGTGGAGAACCAAGTACGAAACTGATGCCATCCAGAGGACTGAGGAACTGGAGGAGGCCAAGTGAGTGCAGTACCCACAGAATACCAATTGCCAATTCTAACCCATTTCAATGGAGACACATTAGCCTGAAATAAGATGTAAGGTACTGACCACAATAAGAGTACACAGAGAGTATAAGCACTGGATAAGCCTCTTATTTTCCATTTTCAGGAAGAAACTTGCTCAACGTCTGCAGGATGCTGAGGAGGCTGTTGAAGCAATGAATGCTAAATGTTCCTCCCTTGAGAAGACCAAGCACAGACTGCAGAATGAGATTGAAGATTTCATGGTGGATGTGGAGAGGTCTAATGCTGTTGCTGCCGCCCTGGACAAAAAGCAAAGAAACTTTGACAAAGTAGAGATTTATATATTATTAATATTATTTGTACATTCACTGTGAAAAAAAGGTTTTGAAAAAAAAGTGTTGTTACAGTACAAATTGTCTTCTATAGTGATTTGTTGATCCCCATTGACTGATGATTACATTTGGTGATATTTAAAAAATCAAAATTGTCTAAATTGTATTTTCACATCTAGGTCCTGTCTGAGTGGAAGCAGAAATATGAGGAATCTCAATGTGAGTTAGAGAGCTCCCAGAAGGAAGCAAGGGGTCTGAGCACTGAGCTCTTCAAACTGAAGAACTCCTATGAAGAATCTCTGGACCATCTGGAGACCATGAAGAGAGAGAACAAGAATCTACAAGGTAATCTGTCAGAATATATGTTTTGGCAAGCAATGCATACAAGTTGCATGTAATTGATAATTACCAACCACGCCAGCTAAATGCAATTGCTTGTATAAACAGAGGAGATTTCTGACCTTACTGAGCAACTTGGTGAGGGAGGAAAAACCGTTCATGAGTTGGAGAAGGTCCGTAAGTGTTTGGAGCAGGAAAAGACTGAGATTCAATCTGCTCTTGAGGAAGCAGAGGTAAGAGTAAAACCTCAAATCCTCACTTTAGTGAATATAATTAATTGCATAAGTGTTAAGCCACTGTTAACTATTTAACAATAGCAATCTAACATTTACAACATTGTACTAATGTTGAAGATTTCTGGTTTGACTTCTGATGTCCATCCTAGGGCTCCCTTGAGCATGAGGAGGGCAAGATTCTGAGAACCCAGCTTGAATTCAACCAGATTAAGTCTGACATTGAGCGGAAACTGTCCGAGAAAGATGAGGAGATGGAACAGTGTAAAAAGAACATGCAAAGGACCATTGACACCTTGCACAGCTCTTTTGAGGCAGAGACCCGCAGCAGGAACGAGGCTCTTCGCTTGAAGAAGAAGATGGAGGGAGACCTCAATGAGATGGAGATTCAGCTAAGCCAGGCCAGCAGGCAAGCGGCCGAGGCCCAGAAACAGCTTAAATCTGTTCATGCTCACCTAAAGGTAAAATGGGCAAATTATTCCACGTACTGTAGTTTTGCTAATTCATTATCGTGGTAGCTTCATGACTGGAGGCTTTTTACATTTTTCCAGGATGCTCAACTACAGCTTGATGACTCTCATCGAGACAATGAAGATCTGAAAGAGAACATTGCTATTGTTGAGCGACGCAACAACTTGATGCAAGCAGAACTGGAGGAACTGAGGACCTTGGTGGAACAAACCGAGAGAGGCCGCAAACTTGCTGAGCAAGAGCTGCTGGATGTCACTGAGAGGGTGCAGCTACTGCACTCACAGGTACGGAAGGCACTGAACTTTGAATTTCCATATATTGTGTTTTTTCAGGTTTTGCCCCACAGTATAATACACAATGACTTACCTTTCAATGTAACATATAATGGCTAGAATACCAGTCTGCTAAACCAGAAGAAGAAGCTGGAGGCTGATACATCCCAGCTTCAAACTGAGGTAGAGGAGGCAGTGCAGGAGTGCAGAAATGCTGAAGAAAAGGCCAAGAAGGCCATTACTGATGCTGCCATGATGGCAGAGGAGCTGAAGAAAGAACAAGATACCAGTGCTCACCTGGAGCGTATGAAGAAGAACATGGAGCAAACCATCAAGGACCTGCAACACCGTCTGGATGAGGCTGAACAGATCGCCATGAAAGGGGGGAAGAAGCAGGTGCAGAAGCTCGAGGCCAGGGTGAGTATTTTTAGTTAAATTTTGCGTAGCAATTAAGTAAGTGATTTGGACTTTCAAAATGCTGTCACTGACTACTTTATATTCCAGGTGAGGGAGCTGGAAAATGAGGTGGAAATAGAACAGAAGAAAGGCAGTGAAGCTGTAAAGGGTATCCGTAAATATGAGCGCCGCATGAAGGAGCTTACCTACCAGGTTTGTAGCTTGTAGTGTCCACGATCCTTACACAACAGGCACGGTTACAGTTCTTTCAGGAAGAGCATTATATCACTGTCTCTTATTTTCACAGACTGAGGAGGACCGTAAGAATATCGCCCGACTCCAAGACCTGGTAGACAAGCTGCAGCTGAAGGTCAAGGCCTACAAGAGAGCTGCTGAGGAGGCTGTAAGTGTAGACACGAGGATTCCACAAGACTTATACAGTTATACAGCAGTCCAGTACTGTGTAATTATATTGGTTTTGGTTTACTTCAACAGGAGGAGCAGGCCAATGTTCATCTGGCCAAGTTCCGAAAGGTGCAGCATGAGATGGATGAGGCTGAAGAGAGAGCAGATATCGCTGAGTCTCAGGTCAACAAGCTGCGCGCCAAGAGCCGTGATGCAGGCTCCAAGGTTTGTAGCGCATCTTTAGAAGGTTCACAGCGACCGACCCTGACACATCCCACCCTCTACCTGCTGATGAAACATTGGCACAGTTGTCTGCTATGTACATTTTAGCTGTCCATCTAACTACTAATCTGAAAACCTAACAGCTGTTTCTCTTTCTTTTTTTCCAACATCCCCTGCCACCGCAGAAAGGGTTTGATGAGGAGTGAAGCTTTGGACCCTTCAGAAAGTCTTTTCCCTGCTGCATACAGTAGCTTACCCTCTACTATCACTATTCACCTCCTGTAGTGTTTAATAAAATGTCATCAAGCTGTTGCACAATATTGTATCCTACCTTTTCTTTGAGAACTAAATGAATGAACTAATAGAACATTATAATAGAAATATTGCATTTTGGGTAACAAGAAAGTGTGCAAGTATTTAAACCAATCAGATGACAGACTGCTGTTGGCATCCAAGTAGATGTTTATCAACTGCTCAATATCAACAGATTTATTTAAGCAATTTTAATGAACAAATTAAACTGGATATACAACTGTCCAGCGATTTAAGGTCTTCGTTTTCTATGAGTCTGAATTTGAGTATTGTTAGCTGAGGCGAACGGTGAGATTGACCGAGACGTCCTGTGGTCAAATATGCTGTCTGACAACAGTGCAGGGATGAGGGCTGAGGCAGCGGGGTGGGGGGGGGGCCCAGGGGACCAATGAAGAGAGGGTGGCAGAGGGTTTGAGAATTGGAAAGGTGAGGTGAGGATAGCTGAAATGGAGAGAGATACAGCAAATCTCTTGTTCTCAAAATAGAGTGTTAAAGAAAGCACAAGAGCCAGGGCCTCAAGGTCAGCAGTAAACCAGTGCTCACAATCGGGCCTCTCGTAATGCCATCCGTAATCACTTGCAGCTGGTCATCATTAATCCCTGTCTAACACCAACTCTGCCTTTTCCTCCGAAGGGCTAGGGAGGATATTTCAATCAATATTGACATATCTAGTACTTAGACTAGTAAAATAGCGAATTACAGTGGTGTATCGTTTCTGTTTCATGGTATACGTTTATGTTTTGTAGACTTTGCATGCACATTTTGAAAAACTACGTTTTTTCCAGTTTAATCACAAAAATACACATTAGTAAAAGTTTATGGTTTGTTGACGGACGTTAAAAGACTATCAGCCTTATTAGCCAAAGGTAGCGCTGTGCTTACATTCCCCAATATAGAGCATTTGATACAATCTACAATCTTCAGGGGAGGTATTAAGGTAAATAAAGAGTTCTTGTCTACCCTCAAATGGGATTGTTATCCTTACCTGTCTGTCATTGTAGCCTAGTGGTTTTGCCTTGGTGCTGGTCATAGTAGTGCCTTGGTGTAAAAGCTGTCAGGCCACTAGAGACTGCTCTAATGATTCAAGGCGGGAGGAAGGGGGGCAGGCCTCAGACTTCCCTTGTGTGAATACTCGTGTCTCTTATTACATGTCTAGCTGTCCTCAACTCCCCGAGTGGACAAGCAGGTATCCATCGGCTAGCAAAAAGGAGAAGTATCAACATGATTAATAGTGCATCTGAGCATGTGAATAAGCTGAGAATAAGCTGACCGACAACATGTTGGAACTACAAATTAGCACTATAACTAGACTGTCAAGTAGACTGTTAAAATGCTATATGATGCATATGGCCACATCTTGAATTAATAGCAATCCTAGGATATCACCATATCTAAAGGTTGGATGATATATCATTTAGTAGCCTGTATGGGTATTTCTGTATGATATCTAAACCCTAGCCATGGCCTTTGACAGTTGCTGCTGTTTGCCTTTGTAGGTCGGTATTGGCCTCTGGTGTTATTTCATTAGGCGGGCGGGCATTGAGCCGGCGTTCGCTGTGAATGTTGGGCAGTGCTCCCAGGCTGCAACTGGGCAGTGTTGGCACCTGTGTGGTCCCCTAGTCCTATGATGACGCTGACTGAGCTGCTGTTTGCTGTGATGCCCTGACATCAGATCTCACCATAATAAACTTTTATACATTGCGTATGCGCTGCTTGCCCAAACTTGGCATCTATTGCACGCCCAACTGTGCTGGTAGGGGGATCCCCCTCTGAGTAGCCCCTCCCGAGGTTATATAGAGTCATTTAGCAGACGCTTTTATCCAAAGCGACTTACAAAGGTGATAGTTAACACTATATGGGGATCGAACCCACAACCCTGAGACTGAGAGTCTCATGCTTTACCAACTGAGCTGTCTGGGCCAGACATTGGGCCAGGTTACTCCTAAAAGTTGTTTGGGGAGTTTTTCCTTGTCCTCTGTGATGGTCCAAGGCTGGGGGATGTTGTGTACTAATCACTTATTGTTTTCACATGTTGGGCACTGTGAAGCCCTTTGAGACTGGAATGGTGATTAAGGGCTATACAAATGAATGTGATTTTATTGAAGTTGTAGGAATAGATAATTTACTGAGTGCAGCTGATTGCATGTTTCATTAATGTGTGGCATCAATTCACAGAGAACTTCACTCCTTCAAGATGGTGTTAATGTGCTTTTAATCTACACGGTATGAGGTCAACATATCAGCAAGTTAGACACATAGTCAGCTTAACAATAACAAGAGGGGCCTGGACAACTGCGAGGAAACGAGTTGCTAATATGAGAGGTCTAAGCAAAGGGTCGGACAGTCAGATGTCGTCCCCGTTTCACAGTTTCATATTTAATTCAATATACATTTGATATTTGTCTACAATAAAAGCGTTTTAAAGTAATCGTGTTGCCTTTAATGAGTGAAGGTTCTGACTTCAGGTCAGAGCTATCTTCACCCGGTCTTTAACAGAAGCATGGAATCTGTCACTTCCATTTGGCACCCTGACGCCAGTTGTCAGTTATAGGTCCGGGGAAGTTATCAGAATGGAAATAATCTCAACACTTGTCAGCAGCTGTTGACCCTCCTTTTATCTCTTAACCTTTGAAGGGGCCGTGATTACTGGTGCTAGTGACTGGCTGTGCATTATACTCTTCAATGGTGGTTTGAATTGACTCGATGGCGAAAAGCGAGCAATCAGTTAAACGTAACTGAGTGAGAAAATCAAAAGGAACAAAACGCAGGTGGTGCGTAAATCACATCATTTGACACGTGGAGGGTTTAAAGCGCGGGCGGATATATTTTGACACATCATCAACTGTTGATGGAGCAGATTCCCGAGATGTCAGCTTTATGACTGGAGGAAAACCTGCCACGAGGCTGAAGCAGCTCAGCTTAGACTCAGACTCCACACGGGTGCTAGCATTTTCAATGGAACGTAAAAATTTCATGGGTCAAGCTTAAAACTGTCAGCTCTCACTGTATTTATGTGTGAGAAGAAACCACTGCGAGCCCGTCATCTGCTACAGTTGATCCTAGGTATAAGGAATGGCTGGACCCCAAAAGCCCACTGCCCCCCCCCACTGGCGGGGTACTCTGCAGGAATTTGACACGGTTATCTTTGTCCTCAAAGACACAATGCCATGTCAACAGGACTATAGCTGAGGGGGCTGGCTTTCTCTGGCTGCTTCGTGATAATGGAGAAGGCTTCTATAGTGACCTTGGCATCACATTGGACCACGTCGGCCAGGCACAGCCCTGCATTGTCATCATTATTGCCTTACAGCGAATCTGAAGCATGTCACCTGTGGCAGACCTCTGTCTGTGTTGCCTCACACTTGCCGCCTGCTTAATCTCACGGGCTTACATTCTTTATTTAGACCGGCCCACTGGGTATCTGATTGCTGTTTATGTTACCGCAAAGTCCATTCTATGATAACTAAACACAATATGTTACCAATGTCACACTCCGATTGTGCTTAAGCACTCTGGGTAATTGAGACCCATGCATACTTTTCTAAAATATCCCCCCAGATATATACTCTACTTTTGTTTATATAATAATATCAGAAGTATACATTCATAGGTATATATTCATTTACAGAATTATTATGGTTATTGAAAGCCACAAAAGAATCCAAATTATCTTTTTGAAATATCCTTTTTCCCCCTGCTGCTGCACAGAGCAGGAATGTTTATCTCTATGTTTCTATGTCATTCTGTTACAAATTCCATCTTTAAAATGTCACCTTTTCTCAATTTTAAATTTGCTGCATTCATTTAATCAGAAATCGATCACTAATAACCTCACTTTGTGACAACTAAACTACTTGACTTGACTTGACTAGATTGTTTTCACTCTAGATTTTGGCCAGACCCATTTTCATAACCGATAACCGATTGGAAGTATGCCTCCACTTGTCCAATTTAAAAAAAATTTAAGTTGTAGTTGCAAATTCACCTAAATTTTGTTTCCCAATCTTTTTAGGCTGATAAAAAAAAATGACATAAATTAATACATACATATATATATGTATAAAATAGTTAATGGGTAAAATAAGTTACAGATAAATGCTTAAAGTAACTGAGCAGCATTGGAATAAGTTGGAAACAACCTGAAATTGAGCATGATAGAATTTATAACACTTAATTAAATCATATATATTTGAAATTTAAACAGATTTAAACACTTTTTGGATCAATCTCACAAGGCATTAATCTACATGTGAGCTTAGTCATTAAAATACTGGATGTTTAACATGCAATGCATTGTTCGTAGAGCAGAACTACACTTTAGGGATGATGACAAAGGAATTCCTCCCCTTGACTATTTAAAGATGGAGTTGCGGTCCCCTGGCTGCTTGAGGATACCTATGATTAATCACAGCACTGCATGGAGCTCCTAATATGGCGCAGTCAGGAGACCCCGTCACTGATAAGACTCTGACCCGCTGATTTCTATATTGCTTTCCACCACTCATTAACCCCCTCCCTTCATGTACCCCAACCCAGCACAGACACAATAACATTCCACGCCCGTGAAATGCTCCTCCTTATTTGGCAGAGGGGCTTCATTTATAAAGAGAACACATGGTCAAGCCCCCAATAGGTCGCCATTCTATCACAAGGTAAGAAGTGAGGACAAAGGCATGTACATCAACTACTTGGTTTAAATACTGAAGTGTGTGTGTGGACTACAGACCTGTCTCATCTGTTATTTCTTTCCTCAGGACCATCACGCCTCAGTCTCCTCAGTAGGGGTTGATAAGGTAAGAGCATTTAAGCAGTGAAAATATTTTGCTGTCTAACTGATTTGATTACTTATTATTTGTGTATACTTTGTATTATAACTTACAAGTACAAGTACAACTTACTAAATTATTATAACACAGATACTTTACATCTTTCAGTTTCTTTTATATGACATGGTTCAATTGTAATGAAAGTTCTTCTTTTTGTGTAGACAAGGTGAAAAATGGGTGATGCTGCCATGAAAGACTTTGGGGCGGCAGCCCCATACCTGAGGAAGTCAGACAGGGAGCGCCTGGAGGCCCAGACTCGTCCCTTCGACATGAAGAAGCAATGCTTCGTTCCTGACACTGATGAGGAGTATGTTAAGGCTTCCATCACCAGTCGTGATGGTGACAAAGTCACTGCCCAAACGGAGAGGGGGAAGGTTAGTAGGCTGCTCTGGGTGCAAGTGGTTTCCTAACTAAGATGCCTAGTGGTGATGGAGGAGAAGATTGTAGCTAATTTGTCATACATGTCACAGCAACTATAGACAGCCAATGATAAGAAAAAACAAAGGCATGATGATACTGTATCCCCTACTGTACGCCAACATATTGAAATTAAGCTTTTCTTGAAGATTTGTGAATTTGTGAAGGTCAATTTACCTCAATTATGAACTGTACTGTACTGATACTCACTATTTCTATTTTCAGACTGTGACAGTGAAGGAGATAGACGTCCATCCTCAGAACCCACCCAAGTTTGATAAAATTGAAGACATGGCGATGTTCACCTTCCTGCATGAGCCCGCTGTGCTGTTTAACCTCAAAGAGCGTTATGCAGCATGGATGATCTATGTGAGTGATCTCTTGAAGACTTCCTTTCAAACATTTTGAGCCAAACTAAGTAAGATTATACCCTCTACTATTGAATGCACCCTAATGTGGATGTTCCCTATTGGTCTTCTATATACATATCTCAAAAAACAACTTTGGTGCACCATTCCCCTTACAAAAAAGTCACATGTGAAATGAAATTTCCACATGTGAAAATATAATGTGTCAAAGTCACGTGAATTTGACATTTCCACATGTGATTGTCCCTATTCACATGTGAAAAAATGGTTGCACATGTGAAAATGAAGTCTGTGTCACAAAATCACATGTGAATTCGACATTTTCACATGTGATTGGCTAAAACACATGTGGGAACACTCACATGTTGTTTTCCACGTCATTTCCACATGTGACAAGAGGGTCCAGAACAAAGAAGAAAGTTCTGTTGTAATATAATTTGATTTATCTTCACTATTTCGCTAGCTTTCTCTTTGTCTCTCTCACAGACCTACTCGGGGCTGTTCTGTGTGACTGTCAACCCCTACAAGTGGCTGCCAGTCTACAACCAAGAAGTGGTTGTTGCCTACAGAGGAAAGAAGAGGACTGAAGCTCCCCCTCACATCTTCTCCATCTCTGACAACGCCTACCAGTACATGCTGACAGGTATTATCAACTTAGATTATTACTGTATGTTCACACCACAGCTACATGAAATGAAGTGGAAAAATGCTAAAGGGGAAAAAAATCCTTTTCTCTTTTCAGACAGAGAAAATCAATCAATTCTCATCACGTGAGTTCTCTTTTTCATAACGATGACTTTGTTGTCTTACTATTGAGAATTATCTGTCCTGAAAAAGACCTAAATGGCATGTACAATACACTGAAGAAAATGTATATTATTTCATTCAAACTTATACACTTTGAATCATGATGGTACATTAGTCGTTGAAAACTTGGCTCCGTGTGATCTGTGTGATCTAGCTGTAGCCTGTTTAACCAACAATATAAACTGTGTCTTCAGTGGAGAATCGGGTGCTGGGAAAACTGTCAACACCAAGAGAGTCATCCAGTACTTTGCCAGCATTGCAGCTGGAGGTGGGAAGAAGGACGTAGGCTCTGACAAAAAGGTTACTATGCTGAATATACAGAAAACAGACCCTGTAGAGGCACCTTACCCTGTTTTCTTGTGTTCATGGTATTCAAACTGATGTTTTTTTCAGGGCACCCTGGAGGATCAAATCATCCAGGCTAACCCAGCTCTGGAGGCGTTTGGAAATGCCAAGACCATCAGGAACGACAACTCCTCCAGATTTGTAGGTATAATTTTTTTCTATAATGAGACAGCTATTTGAGTTTATTTGATTTTAATGTGTAGTTGATATATTTCAGGGTAAATTCATCCGAATTCATTTTGCTGCCAGTGGGAAGCTGGCCTCTGCTGATATTGAGACTTGTAAGCATTCTCTTTTAATTGAATTTGCTTCATGAATCATTATCACTATTACTACATTATCACTACCCACCTATCTGCAGAGTACATGTGCTGTCTATCTATCCATCTTCACAGATCTGTTGGAAAAGTCCCGTGTCTCTTTCCAGCTTAAGGCTGAGAGAGATTACCACATCTTCTACCAGATTCTGTCCCAGAGGAAACCTGAGCTGTTAGGTAAATAAAAACTACTGTAGGCCTAATTTAGCCCAGTAACAACCACCAGCTATAATACTGCATTATCTCTGTATCACACAAAACTTGACATTTCTGTTTTTCTTTTCAGAGATGTTGCTCATCACCAACAACCCCTATGACTACGCCTTCATCTCCCAAGGAGAGACGACAGTAGCCTCCATAAACGATGCTGAAGAGCTGATGGCCACTGATGTGAGCACCAGTCCACTTTGTAATGTCAATTCATTCATTGGCTGATATATAGTAGTGATCCAATCCATTCACCAATATGAAAAAAAGTGGTTGAAACGTAATCCATTTTTAACCATGAGAGAAGTACAAAATCATTGCATGTGTGAAAAAACAGAATATCTAGTCGTCTTGCTCTGACTTCCCACATGTTACAGTACATGTAGCTCTTGGCTTGGGATTGTGGCACTTCCCCAATGTTAAAACCCAGTGTCAGTGTGTCCCTACATGTGAGCGAAAATGATTTGAATAGACTGGATTAGATGACTCATATGTGGCATCAACCATGGTATTACGTAGGTGGGATCCTGGTGGCTCAGCGGGCACATACCATCATGGGATTGAATTTTCACCCCCCTACCATCTCTCCTGTCACTCTAGAACATAAAAAGAAAGAAGTGGATGGTGTTATGTTGATGCTTTCCTGTTATAAAATCATACCCTTTTTGTCACTTAGGATGCCTTTGATGTGCTGGGCTTCACTCAAGAAGAGAAGAACGGCATTTACAAATTGACTGGAGCCATCATGCACTATGGCAACATGAGGTTCAAGCAGAAACAGCGTGAGGAGCAGGCAGAGGCTGATGGCACTGAAGGTTAGAGACGCTCACAGAAGCTCTGAAACATTAAGCAAGAGAGCCGGAGATATGACAGATGCCAGCGTTCAGACATTTTAAACTTAATTTGGAATTCAATTCACATTCACTTCCTCAGTTGCTGACAAAGTTGCGTATCTCATGGGCCTGAACTCTGCTGACCTCATCAAGGGTCTCTGTCACCCAAGAGTCAAAGTAGGAAACGAGTGGGTCACCAAGGGACAAAATGTCCAGCAGGTAAGAGTGAAATTAAAGCGTTGAATTTATTGTGGGATATCCCTTAAATGACAAAGCTGATGAAAGTAACACTTAACTTAAATTAAAGTTAATTAACTTTCCATGGTAGGTGTACTATGCTGTTGGTGCACTGTCTAAGTCAGTGTATGAGAAGATGTTCCTGTGGATGGTGGTGAGAATCAACCAATCGCTGGACACCAAGCAGCCTCGTCAGTACTTCATTGGTGTACTGGATATTGCTGGATTTGAAATCTTTGATGTGAGTTTTGTGTATTTGTAGACAAACATTTAATTTAATTCCCTGTATTTTTCACTTAAAAATGAAAACCCATATGTGTGAATGACTATGCTGGTCGATACTTTGTCCCATTACAGTTCAACACCTTTGAGCAGCTCTGCATCAACTTCACCAATGAAAAACTACAACAGTTTTTCAACCACCACATGTTTGTGCTTGAGCAAGAAGAGTACAAGAAAGAGGGCATTGAATGGACTTTCATCGACTTTGGCATGGATCTGCAGGCCTGCATTGACCTGATTGAAAAGGTGAGAGACTGGCATATCCCATGTTCAGTGATCAATAAAGATACAACAAATACCTATCCATTCATTCTTTTTTCCCTCAAACCACTTGTATTTTCTTCTTCTCAGCCCATGGGTATCATGTCCATCCTTGAAGAGGAGTGCATGTTCCCCAAGGCCAGTGATGCCACCTTTAAAGCTAAACTATATGACAATCACCTGGGTAAATCCAACAACTTCCAGAAGCCCAGGGTTATCAAGGGGAAACCAGAAGCCCATTTTGCCTTGATGCACTATGCTGGCACTGTTGATTATAATATCAACAACTGGCTGGTGAAGAACAAGGATCCCCTGAATGAGACGGTTGTTGGACTTTACCAAAAGTCTAATCTCAAGATGTTGTCTAATTTATTTGTAAATTATGCTGGAGAGTCAGGTAAGAAAGAAATGAATACACTGCATTCATTTAAATTGGGAATATCAATGCTTTGTTATATTAGACATTAGTTATTTATGTCTGTGTCTGTTAATGCAATCTAACTGATTACACTGTATATCTACACTGATTTTTCAGCCGAGGGTGGAAAGAGTGGAAGGGGGAAGAAGGGTTCATCCTTCCAAACTGTATCTGCCTTGCACAGGGTAGGTAAAAGCTCAAGTGTGACTGGCTGGTGTAGATTTTCTATGAAAACTGTTGAGACTTCATCTTACATATAAAACTGAGAGATGTGTTATGATGCTCACCTAAACTGGCAGTTAAGCAGAGGATTTCATTACCTCCACAGGAGAACCTGAACAAGCTGATGACCAACTTGAGGTCTACTCATCCTCACTTTGTACGCTGCATCATCCCCAACGAGACCAAGAATCCTGGGGCCATGGAGAATCCTCTGGTGATGCACCAACTACGCTGTAACGGTGTGCTGGAAGGCATCAGGATCTGCAGAAAGGGCTTCCCCAACAGGATCCTCTATGGAGATTTCAAACAGAGGTATTGTCATATAATGGTGTAGGATAAATGTACTTTTAAAAGAAAATGGAAATGTCATTCTCCAAGATTGACTTTCTTTTTTTGATTCACAGATATCGCATCCTGAATCCTGCTGCCATTCCTGACGGCCAGTTCATGGACAGCAGGAAAGGAGCTGAGAAGCTACTTGGGTCCCTGGATATTGATCATAATCAATACAAGTTTGGACACACTAAGGTAACTGATAAAGGAGAAAGCCAAAGGCCATGCACACCTGTTTTACAAATTCTATCTCATACAATGGCAGAAACATCTATACACTATCAAACAATTTAAAGCATTTCAAAATGTCCCAGAGTGTGAGCACTTGCCTGTTCTGCTCTTCATATCTTCAGGTGTTCTTCAAGGCTGGTCTCCTTGGGCAACTGGAAGAGATGAGAGATGACCGTTTGTCACTCATCATCACTGGAATACAAGCTAGATCAAGGGGTCTACTGGCAAGAGTGGAATTCCAGAAGATTGTTGAACGAAGGTCAGGAGAATCAGACACTTAATATTAACTAAAACTAAATGATCAATGATTTAGTATTAGTAGTAAATTCTGATTGATCTTTGACAGGGATGCATTACTGGTGATCCAGTGGAACATCCGTGCCTTCATGGGGGTAAAGAATTGGCCTTGGATGAAGCTGTACTTCAAGATCAAACCTCTGTTGAGATCTGCTGAAGCAGAGAAAGAGATGGCTAACATGAAGGAAGAATTCCTGAAGTTGAAAGAGGCTTATGCAAAGTCTGAGTCTCGTAGGAAGGAACTAGAGGAGAAAATGGTCTCTCTTCTCCAAGAGAAGAATGACCTGCAGCTCCAAGTCCAGGCTGTAAGTTTGACGACAGTAGTCCTTTGGATATTTTTAATATGAAAACTGTGATGTAGCTATTTTATAATAAGTATAATGTATGTATTATTACAGCACAATTTATAGTTTATAACAAACCTAATGAACATTTCAATTTAGGAGCAAGATAATCTTGCAGATGCTGAGGAAAGATGTGAAGGGCTGATCAAGCACAAAATTCAGATGGAAGCAAAAGCCAAAGAGCTCTCAGAGAGACTGGAGGATGAGGAGGAGATGAATGCTGAACTGACCGCTAAGAAGAGGAAGCTGGAGGATGAGTGTTCTGAGTTGAAGAAGGACATTGATGACTTGGAGCTAACTCTGGCGAAGGTGGAGAAAGAGAAGCATGCCACTGAGAACAAGGTATGACAACAAGGTATGACAACCAGCTATTTCTGACTCCTATGAACAATTAGAGCATTTCTAACCTGTCACTACTCCATTTGTAGGTGAAGAACCTGGTTGAGGAAATGGCCTCTCTGGATGAAATCATTGCCAAGCTGACCAAGGAGAAGAAAGCCTTACAGGAAGCTCATCAGCAAACACTGGATGACTTGCAGAGTGAAGAAGACAAAGTCAACACTTTGACCAAGGCCAAGGCGAAGCTGGAGCAGCAAGTGGATGATGTAAGTTGGCATACATGTTGTCTCTCTCTAATTTGAAGATGTTTATAAAAATGAGTTTCTGCACCTTTAATGTTACACACAATATTTAATCTTCTTTGTGTTTATGTCATGATATTCAAGCTTGAAGGTTCTCTGGAACAAGAGAAAAAGATTAGAATGGATCTTGAGAGAGCAAAGAGGAAGCTGGAGGGAGACTTGAAATTGACCCAGGAGAGCCTAATGGACCTGGAAAATGACAAGCAACAACTTGAAGAACGTCTGAAAAAGTAAGCACATCATTATATATATTTTTATATTTCCTACAGTACAGACACAATAGTACTGATACAGACAGTACAGCTATACAGTTGATTTGACTACCTGATTGTTTCACCACAGGAAAGACTTTGAGGTCAATCAGCTCAACAATAAAATAGAAGATGAGCAGGCAATAGGCATTCAGCTTCAAAAGAAACTGAAGGAGCTTCAGGTAATGAACAATTCATGTTTAACAGCTCAGAATTGGTAAAATACTCACAATGGTAATTAGTAACTAAATAACGCTCTTTTTATAGGCCCGCATTGAGGAGCTGGAAGAAGAGCTTGAGGCAGAGCGAGCTGCCCGAGCCAAGGTGGAGAAGCAGAGATCAGACTTGGCTAGAGAACTGGAGGAGATCAGTGAGAGGCTGGAGGAGGCTGGTGGAGCAACAGCTGCCCAGATTGAGATGAACAAGAAGAGGGAGGCTGAGTTACAGAAACTTCGCAGAGACCTTGAAGAGGCCACTCTGCAGCATGAAGCCACCTCTGCCACACTCAGGAAGAAACAAGCTGACAGTGTTGCTGACCTGGGGGAACAGATTGACAACCTGCAGAGAGTCAAGCAGAAACTGGAGAAGGAGAAGAGTGAGCTCCGACTGGAACTGGATGATGTGGTCTCTAATATGGAGCATATTGTGAAGACAAAGGTTGGACTAATTTCTAACATTTTCAACAACACAATTATAATTTAGGTAATACATTAATGCATTTTTAATGCATTGTCTTTAATATTATTATTTCAAACATTATGATGCATTTAATTTCAGACAAATCTAGAGAAGACAAGCAGGACGTTGGAAGACCAGATGAGCGAATACAAGTCTAAATTTGAAGAGGCTCAACGCTGTCTCAATGACTTCAATATGCACAAAGCAAAGCTGCAAACAGAAAATGGTACATTTTTGTTTCAAACCAAACTATACTGGACATGATGTTATTTTACCTTGTCTATATAATTGACCACTAACATTATATTCTATGTATAGAAAATGTTTCATGATCCTGGGATCAAACCAAATGGCTAAAATTGCAAAAAAAATGCATTGGAATAGGAATGCATAAAACTAATAAAAAGGAAAATAAAACTAATTCTCCTTAACAAAAATACTTCTTGGACATAAAAGGTTTCTGTCAGGCACAGACAATAATATATCTACATCTACCAAAATACTAGGTGAGCTCTCAAGGCAGCTAGAGGAGAAGGACTCCCTGGTATCTCAACTGACAAGAGGAAAAATGTCCTACACTCAACAGATTGAGGACCTAAAAAGACAACTGGAAGAGGAGACAAAGGTGAGATGAAGATTCAGTACATGCTCCCCAAACAGATCACCTACAACTAGTGTAAAATTAATCCTAATAAATTTTGTACACCATTATACATTTGTACAGGCAAAGAATGCATTAGCCCATGCAGTGCAGTCTGCTCGCCATGACTGTGACCTGCTGAGGGAGCAGTATGAGGAGGAGCAGGAGGCCAAGGCTGAACTGCAGCGCAGCATGTCCAAGGCTAACTCTGAGGTGGCTCAGTGGAGAACCAAGTACGAAACTGATGCAATCCAGAGGACTGAGGAACTGGAGGAGGCCAAGTAAGACAGTTAAAGATCCAACTTCATTATTTACTCTCTCATTCCCAAAGAGACATTTTATTTCGTCTAGCAGATCAGCTTTTTGTTTGTGTTATGTTCCTACTAAAATGTAAGACGAACAAAAAGTTTGTCTGTTAGATGACTGAGCAGCCATTCATAGCGGGGCAATCTATTACAGTTTATTCATCTAATGAACAAAACCACAGAAACTTTACATTATTTGAACGTCTCATTTCTGAAGGAAAAAGCTGGCTCAGCGTCTGCAGGATGCTGAGGAAGCTGTTGAAGCAGTGAATGCTAAATGCTCGTCCCTTGAGAAGACCAAACACAGACTGCAGAATGAGATTGAAGATCTCATGGTGGATGTGGAGAGATCTAATGCTGCTGCTGCTGCCCTTGACAAGAAACAAAGGAACTTTGACAAGGTGAAGTACTTGTGAATTCTAATACATTAAACAACTAGTCTTTTAAAGGGGGCCACTGACCAGCTCCACTGCCGTAGCTGGGGGCTAAGTGCCTTGCTCAATGGCACCTCCACAGTGGCCATTAAGGGAGGGACGAATGTCTTTCCTTTAACCCAAATAGATCTATTTAATGCCTATTGAGCAATATTTGGTTGGTGTGAACTTTAAGACATAGGTTAAAGAAAACATTTTTCACCTTGTTTAGCTTTGTACTACAATTGATTAAGCGGCTTTGAGATGGAATAGCAGACATCTGAATGCAGTTTCATATGGAGATCACTTCACACGAGCTAGTGACCTCCCTCAACTACATCCATCCATCCATCCATTATCTATCACCGCTTATCCTGTTCAGGGTCGCGGGGGGGCTGGAGCCTATCCCAGCCGACATTGGGCGAAAGGCGGGGTACACCCTGGACAGGTCGCCAGTCCATCACAGGGCCCCTCAACTACAGTTAATGCTATTTGTCCATTCAATTGGCACAAGTGAGACACTATACTATACAAGTATCTAAATGCTGTTCTATCTACTGTAGGTCCTGTCTGAGTGGAAGCAAAAGTATGAAGAGTCTCAGTGTGAGTTGGAGAGCTCCCAGAAGGAAGCCAGGGCTCTGAGCACTGAGCTCTTCAAACTGAAGAACTGCTATGAAGAATCTCTGGACCATCTGGAAACCATGAAGAGAGAGAACAAAAATCTACATGGTAAGATCTAAATATTTGTTTTGTGTTTAGGTTTCTGCATACACTGATTGTACGCTATCTAAATGGCGCTGCTTGACATTCCATAAACAGAGGAGATTTCTGACCTCACTGAGCAACTTGGGGAGGGAGGAAAGAGCATCCATGAACTGGAGAAATTAAGGAAACAGCTGGAACAGGAGAAAAATGAGATCCAATCTGCTCTTGAGGAAGCTGAGGTACAAGGGCTCTTTGATAAATTACAGTTTTTTTATATACTATGCCATCATGTATAATTCTGAACCCTCTTATCTACAAGGCCTCCCTGGAACATGAAGAGGGTAAGATTCTGAGAGCCCAGCTTGAGTTCAATCAAGTTAAAGCTGAAATTGAACGCAAACTAGCTGAGAAGGATGAGGAAATGGAACAGTGCAAGAGGAACCTGCAGAGGAACATTGACACCCTGCAGAGCTCTCTTGAAGCTGAATGTCGCAGCAGAAATGAGGCCCTCCGTTTGAAGAAGAAGATGGAGGGAGACCTCAATGAGATGGAGATCCAACTCAGCCAGGCCAACAGGCAGGCAATCGAGGCCCAGAAACAACTGAAGTCTATTCATGCTCATCTCAAGGTAAATTAGAAAGATTACTTTCATTTTTGGCTTCTTTCCAATTCAGAAGTGATTGTAATTAAGAATGTGGTTAATGTCTTTCAATTAAGGATTCTCAAATTCAACTGGATGAGTCTCTTCGAGCCAATGATGATTTGAAGGAGAACATTGCCATTGTTGAGAGACGCAACAATTTGATGCAAGCTGAACTGGAAGAATTGAGGTGCGCTCTGGAGCAAACGGAAAGAGGTCGCAAGCTTGCTGAGCAAGAACTGCTGGATGTCAGTGAGAGAGTGCAGCTACTGCACTCACAGGTAAAATACAGTACAGTGATTATATGTTCATTTAATGCACTCACAGGTGAATGACTAGTTATTTTGGACACCATAAAAGCACACCTTTTCTCTAAACTATGTCTCAAAAATATTTAGAATACCAGCCTGATAAACCAGAAGAAGAAACTTGAGGGTGACGCTTCCCAGCTTCAAACTGAGGTAGAGGAGGCAGTACAGGAGTGCAGAAATGCTGAAGAAAAGGCCAAGAAGGCCATTACTGATGCTGCCATGATGGCAGAGGAGCTGAAGAAAGAGCAAGATACCAGTGCTCACCTGGAGCGTATGAAGAAGAACATGGAGCAAACCATCAAGGACCTGCAACACCGTCTGGATGAGGCTGAACAGATCGCCATGAAGGGGGGAAAGAAGCAGGTGCAGAAGCTCGAGGCCAGGGTGAGTCAAATTTGGCAGTACACAAATATTACAAATTCATGTGTATGTATCTGTGGGTTTCTAATCAATTTATTATTACCTGTGTAATATTTCATTGTTACTGTGCAGCAATACCGTAATAACATAAGCTTAGTGACTTGATGAATTGTCTTTCGAACAGTTTTTTATCTGGACCAGTGAATTTAAAATAATGGGTGTCATGATGTTGTCAGGTGAGGGAGCTAGAGACAGAGGTGGAGTCGGAGCAGAGGAAGAGTGGCGATTCATTGAAAGGAATCCGTAAATATGAAAGACGCATGAAGGAACTCACATACCAGGTGATTTATTTTTATGTTTATCACAACCTTACGAGCAACAATGAGTGTTTACATGCACACAGTACTGTATGTAATAACTCATATTCTAGTTCAGGTTTTATTTATAAGCTATTTGTAGGCATATTTGTATCCTGCTTACAAATATCCCTTTATGCATGGGTAAAGAAAATATTCTTCTTATTCTATATTTTCAGTATCTCAATATTATATTAATATTATACTCAATATTAATATCATCCCTCAATATTGGCATTTATTGGCATGTGTACTGTTGTTGTTGAGTTTGTCATATTCAGGATAAGCACTTATCCAGGTAATAATGTGCCAACTCAAAATCAGAATGCTCCATATCGAACTTTAAAGGCTCTTTCCCATTCCCTCTTTTTCACAGACTGAGGAGGACCGCAAGAATATGGTCCGTCTCCAGGATCTGGTAGACAAGCTGCAGCTGAAAGTGAAAGCCTACAAGAGAGCTGCTGAGGAGGCTGTAAGTGCAAACTAGAAAACCAGAACTGGACAACTAACCACCTGTATCTCTCACCTGTGCTTCATACACTGGGTGTACATCACATTAGGAACACTTTCATTATACTGAATTTTACCTTCTTTTGTAAAATCCTCATGGAAAGAGTACGGGTTTATTAGATTTGTACACTGAGTTTAAAATATTATTTATTTATTTATTTATTATTGTTTAATCCTGTAGGAGGAGCAGGCCAATACTCATTTGGGCAAGTTCCGTAAACTGCAGCATGAGCTGGATGAAGCTGAGGAGAGAGCCGATATCGCTGAGTCTCAGGTCAACAAGCTGCGTGCCAAGAGCCGCGATGTGGGGTCAAAGGTCAGTAGTTCCCTGTTTAATTAATGATTTTTCTAAAATAATGATTTTTCTTTTAAAACAACACTTCATATGCTATCTTAGCACAATCATTTTTTAACAACACATCTGTAACTGTAGAATAGATAAACATTTTTATTTTCAACAAACAGAAATCACCAGAGACCAGACAGAATTTGTAATGTTCAATTTTATTTTTGAAAAATTGGGTTAAATTACAGGTTAGATAGGTTGTATTAGTGCAATTTATGGCTACAGGTTAGTGGAAATATCATTTTTGGCACACTAAGTGTATTTTCTTATCCTAGATGTAACACTCAATTTCTGTTAATGTATGCTAGTGCCAGTGGGCAGTTCTGATCTTTACCTGATCTGATCTTTGTCATGTGCAGCAATTGTAGCATGCTGAAGTCTTGTTTTGCAACCTGCATTTACTCTACTTACCAAACTTTTGTTTGCTCTCCCATTTTAAAACTAAATAGTGCAATAAATTCTCTGTATTAATGAATGTTCTGCAGATCAAGGGCTTGGAATCACTACTTTTACAAAGGATTTATTTTGTGATAAAATTAATAAGTGATTTTTAGTTAGTCTGCCGTTATTGTAATAAAAAGTAGTTTTAGCATAGTTTTTTGTATAGTTTTTATCCAAAAATATGATTCATTCAATGCTACAGATTCATTGTAACACTTGTCTAACACTATTCAGCTCTTACCTACAGTCCTTACCTTACCTCTCACTGATACCTCTCTCTCTTTCTACTCTCTGACCATTCTTCATCACAGAAAGGGCTAGATGAGGAGTGAAACTCACAGACGGCCATCTAAGACCTTTGGGATCTCCTGTGGTTTAGTTCCCTCCGTCTGCAAAGTAACTCTGTAGAATAAAGTAAATGTGCATTCAAATTAACGTGCAGAGTCATTATTCATGTCATGCAGGTAGAAGTCTCCACATCAGATTACACTTCACGGTAGACCTAATCTTGTAGCCGACATAGGTTCAGTTCACCAACATCATCATCAGTCAGTTACCAATACAAAAGAATCACCCAGTTCATAGATACACTTTAAATAGTTCATCATAAATAGGAAGTGAATGCAGGTGAGTTGGCACTATAGAGCACTGAAAGGCAATGGTTATTCACAACTGCAAAGAACACATTAGAACACATTCGTATTGGAATAAAACATTCTTACCCAGCTCACACTGTCCCTTTGTGATTCATTCATTTGCCACAGAGGGATACTAGGGCAAAGACAGCTACTGATGCTAGGTGGGTCATTCCTGCCACCTTGTGCTGACACATCTCAATAATACTCTAAATTGTTTTGTCTTTCCTCTGTGGCTGCATTTACTGTACGCAGGACCTGAAGACCTGGTTTTAACTATTATTGGCACAGTTCATGGTTGTGAACAAGGAAAAATTTGATTCTGTGTTTCTTTCCTTTTTAGACAATTATAAAAACATCAGATCTATGCCTAGATCTGGCATAATTAAAAAACAGACATTTTGTACCCATGTAAACCCAGTCTAATATTGAAACCATGGTTAAACCATTATATATCGGTTTGACAATATATGGTGTTCAGACAATGAAATTCACCTTTGATATGATATGATGGAGGTTCCTCCCTAAACCACAGCTACATAACAGTCAGTAAAACTTGCAAAGCAATTTTCTTGAATTTTATTTTATTATGAATTCTTCATTTGATTCCTAATATTGAACAGGTGGGTGGGTCACCCTGCCTTAAAGAGCTGCTAACCCAAAATAATTTCATTAGTCTGGGTTTCAATGGAGAGTGTTAGTGTCCCATGATAGTCTAAATGCTGTAATTTGTTGGCATGAAAATGGTTAAATGTAAGGGTATTGAAGCACTAGCAACTTCAGTCTAAAAATATTGGTATCGACCCATGTTGGCTGAACCCTAACTGAAACTGCCACTGAAAGGACTTCACCACAATAAACAGCAGTGGTTATGTTCTAAAGTGAGCTATTATTCAAAACAATTGAGCCTTTGTAATTTAGATTTATAACAGCAGTTTCTTTTATGGTATTGTACAATATGTTACTATTAATAGGAGTGCTATTTATAGCCTTTTGTCAAATGCTCTGGGGGTCACATTATATCTGACATCTACAGGCTTGGCTCTCATTCTGTACAGGTTTAGGGCACCACTTTTTTTTTTACAGACAGGCTATTATATAAATGATGTGTTCATATGTAGTATTTCTAGTATTTGTGGTATTGGCTTGTTGTTTTGTCTATAAAGTGCTATATAAATTAAGTTGTTATATTATTATTATTGCTAGAGAAGAGAGAAACATCTTTATGAAACTAGTTATAGAAAGGGAGTATTAGTATAGAGGCTGAATGTTTAAATTTCTAGGTTAAAGATCAGGAGTTACCTGAGTTAAAAAAACCCAAAACAAAATCAAGTCCTACTAAAATAGTGAGTGAGCCCAATAAAAACCAAACAATATCACTCAGACAAATGTCATTAAAAACTACAAAGGTGGAATTTTTGGATTTGAAAGTTGGCCGCTCTTTCAGTGCGATGGAGCAATATTTGATGTCTGCTGCTGTATCAAAAGTGTGTAAATACAGGCATACACCTTACACAGAGAATTTGGGGATCATGAAGTTAAAGTTGGAATCTCAATGTATGTGTAATGTCACCATCTTGCTCACTTTCTTTTCTCTCTATTATATAAAAAAAATAGAGAAAAGATTAAAAAAAAAAGAAATGATCAAACAGGCAGCTCTGACCCGGTCTTCTGATTTGCCAACAATTGATATTATATTACGACAACCCATGCCTAGAACAGGTGAAAAAAATAAACAGTATTCCACTCTAAATATTTGCAGTGAATTTTTTTATTTTTTTTAAACTCTAGACTCCCACCGGCACTTTAGATGTTCAATGGCTTTAGTGCAGTTTATCTTATCTTATTTTTTTCCCCTATATTGGGCTGAGTCTTGTCTCATTAGGATATGCCTCAGAATGATATGTGAGGAAACAAATTCCTGAGGTACCTGGCAAATAAAGAGTAATAAAGAAATACTCTAATAAAAGTAAATAAAGAAATCCTAAAACAAATCTTGATTAAAGATATCAAACAGAGTATTATTACATTTAGAGGACAAGTTGTAACTTTCCCCAACTCTTCTTTAGTGTATTATATTCTAACAAGGTTGAATTGACATTTCTTTGGTATCACTATGATCATGATGACACATTGAGATTGTTTTAGTCAACACTCTTGTCAGTTAAAAGGTTCTATGTCAGTTCTATAGAGAGATTTAGTTCCATAACAAATGCTATACTAGGCAAAATGCAAAAGTAGATTTCTATTAGAGTGATTATTGACTACTGTATAAGCTGCAGTGCAAGCATTATAATTAAATCATATCAACATAGACATTGTAGAATCACAATCAGTTTTATTGACCAAGTTAGTTTGCACATAAAATTAATCTGGTTGCTCACACTCAAACATAACACAATGCAAAAATTATAGAAGTAGTATATGAAAAAATAAAAGTAGAAGTATAGGGAATGGGTCCCTTTAAGAAGTAGTAAATGACATATAAAAATATAGGTATTATATAAAAAAAAAACCATAACAAACAAAACAATAGAAATGTTTGTAATAAAATGAATTGAATCTGTAATGTTTACATTCTCAGCTGAAACCATCACAGGCTTACCGTACTTCATGCATCTTCAGCAGCACAATTGAGTAGCTGGTTGACAATATCTTATCAGTAGGAGACAACGGAAGGGCGGATATAAACTCGGCACTTGCACTTGCTCTCGTGTGACGATGTCCCTTAGAGGCTCTGGATATCTGAGAAAAATAAACTGTTATTCTACATCATCCGCATGACATCCACATTCCTCCCTCTTACCCTTCAAGACTCGAACAACCCATCATCATTACCCTTGTGCTGAAGGTTTCTCTGTGTCAACTAAACACCCAGGACAGTGGTGTTTAGAATTGCTTCGGGAATTATTGGCAGATGTCAGTAACAATAGAATCAAGGTGACACCATTTGTTGTTTCCATCAACAAAGACATGAATCTCCAATAATAGGCCTCCCCTAAGAGGAGTCAGGTTACTACTCAAACAAACAAAATGTGAAAACAAATTACAATAATACAAATTACAATACAACAACCCTCACAAGGTTCATAGTAATATTGCTAAATGCTACTACAGCAAGCAGTTGATGGTCAAGTCATCTCATTATGCAGAAGGAAATCCAAATTGCACATATGCTGCTAAGAGAGAGAGATTGGATAAGACAAGATTGGATAAATTACCAAATTCCATAAGAGCCACTGGATCCATTTTTTTTTTTTTAAGGAAATCAAATTTGTGAATACTGTATGGTATCAACTGCATGATACAAGATTGGATTAATGACCATATTCTATAACAGAACACAAATTGATGAGAGGCTTTTCTACACATATTTTCACCAGCATACAATTGTTGTGCACCTGTTACCCCTTATCCATGATGACAACACAGACTGCAGATACATGAGTGCCCTCACAAGTCGCGCTTCTCTATCAGCGAGGAAAAATCCAGACAAGAATTTCACAGGGTTATCTTTGTCGTCGAGTCCAAAGGGAAGGAAACAATGCCATGACGACAGGTTGAAACCAAGGGTGGAGACCTAAATGGCTAGAACAGTGGTGAGTGATAATTTACAGTCTCTGACTTCTCAATCGACAGCTGCAACCCTTTATGGTCTCGCCGCCTCTCTCGACATGTACTTCACACCCCATCACGTGGCTGACCTTTGTTGAACTTTTATGTTTTTGATTCAGAATCTTTGCATCGCAAGGCCAGAGCTTTTCTTGAAGCACAGGTTTGATTGACAGATCAGTCTCATTAAATTAATTTATCTTGCTTGTCTATTGGCCTTATGTTTTGGCATACAGACATTTCTTTCAAGTGAACACTGCTGTCAGGAGAAAGAATGAAATCATTGGGGGGGGGGGGGGGGGGGGGGGGGGTGCATTCAAGTCAATGAAAAGATCAAATCTGGGTGACACAAAATCTGATTTTCTATTCCTGTATCATCAAACCCATATCAAAATACATGACTGTAGCTAGGAATGGTATTCATTTCACCATCATTTCACCACACTCATCATTAAACATGTTCATATATTGTGTATGATTCACATTGACCAGCAAGGGAGCAAGACCAAGAAATGATCTGAAACCACCTATTATGACTTATGACTGCCCCCGCTCCACCTCCTGCCCTGCCCTGCCTTTGTACTGTGCCATCTAGTGTCATCGGCTTGTTTGTCACAAGGTGAAAGCAACAAATAGCAGCACTACGTTCTGCCCAATTAGGAGGATGCTTTTTTAATGAGCAGCCTTTCTCCGAAATTCATCCCCATATTTGGTTAACTAAGAACCTTTATTAATGGAGGGATAACCTGCAGTCAGCTACTAAGTCCATAACTTCACTTCATAAACAAAGGTTGACAGTCAAAGGTAAGCAAAACATTCATATCAGTAGGATGGGATGGATGTGTTAAATGTTTTACGAAGTTTATTTCAGTTGTTGTTTTACTATGTTTGAGTAATAAGATTAATTTTAATAACCTCATGTTCTTTGCTGGTGAAAAGTGATTTGTAGTTTGTAATGTAATGAAGTTTGGTTCATTACATTACATCATGCTTTGGTTCTGTCTGGTTTGCATGGCTAGCATAGACTCTGGTCTATTCTGGAGTACCCATCCCCCCAGATAAGAGCTACATTTGATTCTATCTGAAAAGTATTTTATTATGACGTTATTCATTCAATCTTCAGTCAGACACAGTGAACCTAAACTAAATAAAAAAACATTTTTTTATTGTAATTCCATTGTTGAATCATACTTTGAATACGCTTTGGCCCATTACATGATTTTACTGTCGGCATTTCAAAGCTCTACACAATTAATCACTCTGAATGATCTCCATTGCTATGAAGTGCCTCATGTGCCTCTGCAGATGACTTTATTTGATACTTGATATTAGATTTTTTGTCAGACAATAAATCCATGAAAGAAAGTCAGTATCTGTGTGTAATTGTTGCTCATGTGGTATACTGATGAACTGAACTGGGATGCAAGAGTTTTGACATACCAAGGGCTCCTTGTTGTGCATGAGCTAGGATGGCTAAGTCTGCCTTTGCTTCATGATAATGTCATCATCACTGCTGGTAAAAGTTTTTTCATCCTAAACAAGTTGAAAAATGGGTGATGCTGCCATGGCGGAGTTTGGGGTTGCTGCTTCTTATCTGAGGAAGTCAGACAGGGAGCGCCTGGAGGCCCAGACTCGTCCCTTCGACATGAAGAAGCAATGCTTTGTTCCTGACCCTGAGGTTGAGTACGTCAAGGCTTCCGTCACCAGTCGTGATGGTGACAAAGTCACAGCTGACACTGAATTTGGAAAAGTAGGTAGAGGGTATTGGTTTTATAGAATAGAGCTGACATACTTAATGCCACAATTGTCTGTACAATATACATTTGTTTTGAAGACTGTGACGGTGAAGGAGATAGACGTCCATCCTCAGAACCCACCCAAGTTTGATAAAATTGAAGACATGGCGATGTTCACCTTCCTGCATGAGCCCGCTGTGCTGTTTAACCTCAAAGAGCGTTATGCAGCATGGATGATCTACGTAAGACAACAACAATTGACCGACATAAAACATGATAAAATTTACCACATATTAGTGGTGATCTGTTACCCCTCTCTTAATCTTGCAGACCTACTCGGGGCTGTTCTGTGTGACTGTCAACCCCTACAAGGGGCTGCCAGTCTACAACCAAGAAGTGGTTGTTGCCTACAGAGGAAAGAAGAGGAGTGAAGCTCCTCCTCACATCTTCTCCATCTCTGACAACGCCTACCAGTACTTGTTGGCAGGTACACAATCTACATTAGCTACATGAGTCGCTGCCCATCTTTTGCAGGCTGAAAACCCACCTCTTCAGGAAACACTACCCTGACCCTTCCTCTTAGCCTTGCCTATTTGTCGTCAATTATACGTCTGAGCTCTTGTTTATTGGCTCTTGTTTATTGGATACACTTATTTGTCTTAGCTCTTGTTTATTTGGTTCACTTATTTGTCTTAGCTCTTGTTTATTTGATTCTCTTATTTGTCTCATTTGTTTAAGATAAACAAGGTAGGTTGCTAACTTATTGCACTTTTACCATAGCACTAGTTCTGCTCTTAGTTGCTTGTTTAGGAAGGAAATGCACTTACGATTTCTGGTGACAAGTAGATTTCTTGCCTACCTATGTTGAATACACTTATTGTAAGTCGCTTTGGATAAAAGCGTCTGCTAAATGACTGTAATGTAATGTAATGTAATGTAATGTAGCCTTCATCTTCTTAAAATAGTTCATTCTCGCATCATACCCCCTTACCACCTTTTGTTACTGACTAAATATATTTCTCTTGCCCACAGACAGAGAAAACCAGTCAATCCTTATCACGTAAGTCACACAGCCAACATAAATCTCTTAATAATGAATGATTGACTTTGGCCTGAAATGATGTTTCTCATGTATCCAGTGGAGAATCTGGAGCTGGAAAGACTGTCAACACCAAGCGTGTCATTCAGTACTTTGCTAGCATCGCTGCTGTGCCAACTGGGAAGAAAGATGCAGCTGCTGAGAAGAAGGTTTTGTACTGTGAAAATATTACTGACTAACAGCTTCTTAAAGCTGAAACAAAGTATGTGGCTTTGTATGCTTGGCCCCAAACTTTATTGAAATTTGTGTAAATTTGACAAAAACAGGGTACCCTGGAGGATCAAATCATTCAGGCTAACCCAGCATTGGAGGCCTTTGGTAATGCCAAGACCATCAGGAATGACAACTCTTCCAGATTTGTGAGTGTCTATGTGATTGCAGGGATGATTAATAATAATCAATAAATGAATTAAATTAAATTAAATTAATCAACTGGACTCAATCCAGTGTCTCTTTTCCTTTTAGGGTAAATTTATCCGCATTCATTTTGATAACCGAGGAAAATTGGCCTCTGCTGATATTGAAACTTGTAAGTAATACTGACTACATAAATATTCAATTACCAAATGCTGAGCTAAGGCTTGAAAGATTTAAAAGAGTCTTAAAACGATCTTGCTATAATTTGTTTTAATGTGTTTTGATATTTATTACAGACATGTGTGGCACTTGTCAATGTAGCACAAAAATAATATATTCCTCTAACAGATCTGCTGGAAAAGTCTCGTGTGACGTTCCAGCTCAAAGCTGAGAGGGATTACCATATTTTCTATCAGATCTTGTCTCAGGTCAAGCCTGAACTTCTGGGTAAGAGATATAAATGTCAAAGCCCATTACTAGTAAGAGTAATTACTATGGGCCGGATCTACTAAAGGTTTGCGTGTGTAAAAATGTGTGCAAACTCATAGCACGCACAAATAAATGTACAAACTGATCTACTAACAGTGCGCACTGAGGACTGCGTCTTGCAAATGTGCAAAATAACACGCCTTATCCAGTTAGTACTTTTGCCTCAATGAATATGCAAGATGGGGCGTTTACACGCTATTTAGCAAAATACTGGGAGGAGAAAATGTAAATAGATTAATGTAGCACACGCACTGTGATCTATCAAACCTGAACGCAATTTCGTTGATGGAGACTGCGTCTGTATTTAATACGTTTCAAGGGAAGGTGCAAACGCCCTGCATGCGTAATTGTGCACAAATGACTGCCGTTATTGTAGCGAGAAGGAGACATAGAAACTGCACTTGAACTGCACTTGTTGCTCAACGTTAGTTAGAGGCATCTCTTCCACCGTGCCCCCACCTGTTTTCTTTGCTGAGGTTTAATATAAGCCAATTTTTCTTTTGTTCTTCGTCTTATATCTTGCCATCTTCTCTTAATTTCATCCGTTGTTCTTCTTGTTTTACCAACGGCATTTACTTTCTCACAGATGATCTCCCATATAATGTTCTTTTTTGTCATATTCAGATTTTTTTGCTGTAGCTCATCCAAATGTTTATTTGCCTCTTCCACTAACACCTCTAATTCTATAGGCTCAAATTTCATTTTGCGCTTGCGGTTCTGTTGCCCATCCAAACTCTCCATGGTGCAAAACATTAAACACGCAAAACCCTCATTTAAATACTGCTGTCTCCACCACGTTTGCACCTGTTGTCATTTACGCAATCATTCTTAGTAAATCACCCGCAAAACGTCCATCAACCACACGCGCAAACTTTTAGAATGCACACGCAAATTAGTACCCTTTATTTGGGATCTTAGTAGATCCGCCCCTATGTCTTTAATAACATGTTGATTGTTTTTTTCAACTCCTCCTTAGAGATGTTGCTCATCACCAACAACCCCTATGACTACGCCTTCATCTCCCAAGGAGAGACGACAGTAGCCTCTATCAATGATTCTGAAGAGCTGATGGCCACTGATGTGAGCTGAATCTTCAGTTTCTGATCAAACATCAATTTATAATAAAATGATGACGTGCCAGAATTAAGTTTGTTGATCCTATGACATCTTATTCAAGGATGCCTTTGATGTGCTGGGCTTCACTCAAGAAGAAAAGAACAGCATTTACAAGTCGGTTGGTGCCATTATGCATCATGGGAATATGAAATTCAAGCAGAGGCAGCGAGAAGAGCAAGCAGAGGCTGATGGAACTGAAGGTGAGAGATGTTTTTTGAAGCAAAGCTATAAGAAACACTGCTACAAGAATCAGGATAGTCAGGGATTATGATGAAAGTCTTGATAGGCATTGAAGACCTATGAATTAATACCACTATTACCACTACTACCTCAGTTGCTGACAAAGTTGCCTATCTGATGGGCCTGAACTCTGCTGACCTCATCAAGGGTCTCTGTCACCCAAGAGTCAAAGTAGGAAACGAGTGGGTCACCAAGGGTCAAAATGTCGCCCAGGTAAGAGAAAATTAATTTTGAGTACAATTTCAAAATTAAATCTGAAAATCAAGACTATTTTTCTTGCTAGGTGTACTATGCTGTTGGTGCACTGTCTAAGGCAGTGTATGAGAGGATGTTCGTGTGGATGGTGATGAGAATCAACCAATCCCTGGACACCAAGCAGCCTCGTCAGTACTTCATTGGTGTACTGGACATAGCTGGATTTGAGATCTTTGATGTGAGTTTGATTTTGGAAAGAATACATCTTCCATGCATACTAGTTCACATGCTTTGTGCATGAATACTCAGGCCTGAACATGCTGTCAATCATATTGTTGCAGTTCAACACCTTTGAGCAGCTCTGCATCAACTTCACCAATGAAAAGCTGCAACAGTTTTTCAACCACCACATGTTTGTGCTTGAGCAAGAAGAGTACAAGAAAGAGGGCATTGAATGGACTTTCATCGACTTTGGCATGGATCTGCAGGCCTGTATTGACCTGATTGAAAAGGTGAGATATGATGATGATGATTTAGAATAAATAAGACATCAATTTTCACTAAAGTGTTAATAAATGTCATTGCATTTCCTTCTATTTTTTCTTTTGTAAAGTGGAGCTGTGACATGTCTTTCATTTGCCTTTTTATCTTTCTAGCCCATGGGTATCATGTCCATCCTTGAAGAGGAGTGCATGTTCCCCAAGGCCAGTGATTCCACCTTTAAAGCTAAGCTATATGACAATCACCTGGGGAAGTCCAACAACTTCCAGAAGCCCAGGGTTATCAAGGGGAAACCAGAGTCCCATTTCTCCCTGGTTCACTATGCTGGCACTGTTGATTATAATATCAACAACTGGCTGGTGAAGAACAAGGATCCCCTGAATGAGACGGTTGTTGGTCTTTACCAAAAGTCTAATCTCAAGATGTTATCTTTCCTGTTTGCAAATTACGCAGGGGCTGATTCAGGTTTGTATCAAGCAATCATATCCATGTACAGTTTTTTCTATTGTAGGTTATCACTACTGATCAGAACTGTTTTAAAATCATATCTATTATGTATTTTGTGGAAAGGTTTAAATTAAACTTTTTTTGGGGGTCAAGAGTCTGAAGGTGGCAAGGGCAAAGGCACAAAGAAGAAAGGTTCATCCTTCCAAACTGTGTCTGCTTTGCACAGGGTAAGATCATGATAAATGATGCGCTACATTAGGGTTAGGGTTGACTATCAGCTATTAGAGAGTTTCTTCTCTCAAATTTGGACAGTGTCCTCAATCACAAAAATGAATACTCCTTGTGCACATACAGGAGAACCTGAACAAGCTAATGACCAACCTGAGGTCTACTCATCCTCACTTTGTACGCTGCATCATCCCCAACGAGACCAAGACTCCTGGGGCCATGGAGAATCCTCTGGTGATGCACCAGCTACGCTGTAACGGTGTGCTGGAAGGCATCAGGATCTGCAGAAAGGGCTTCCCCAACAGGATCCTCTATGGAGATTTCAAACAGAGGTTGTCAGAGATATATCTCCATATTTAATGAATGAGTTCATCAGTAGGTAATACATGTTTTGGTAGTGTAGTATTTCATAATTGAAAATATCTTTCATACACATGATAAAGATACCGCATTTTGAACCCGAGTGCCATCCCCGAGGGACAGTTCATAGATAACAAGAAAGCTTCAGAGAAACTTTTGGGGTCTTTGGAAATAGACCATAACCAATACAAACTGGGGCATACCAAGGTTAGTATTCATGACATTGATGAATAAAGAAGGAATTTTTGTGAAGCACATATATTATTACTATTCATCTAATCTGTTCTTGTAAATCAGGTGTTCTTCAAAGCTGGACTGCTTGGTCAGTTAGAGGAGATGCGAGACGACCGATTAGCTCTAATCATCACCAGGCTCCAGGCAAGGTCAAGAGGTCTTCTTGCAAGAATTGAGTTCCAGAAGATTGTGGAACGTCGGTAGGTGCATAAGCCAACCAATATTATAGTTAATTAATAGTTGTATTATGAATATTAATATTTAATTCCACAGGCATAGACACCTAAGCAGTGAGGCGAAGCTTCACTAGGCTTCAAGATGATGTTTTACACTATGCCTTTTTCATGTATAACTCACTCTATGCCTGTTTAAAGTTAAAACAGGCACACTGGGAACCATGGATTCAAATTCTCCAGTAATTCTTAAAATAGTTCATGAATGTCTGCTTCTATAAATTGAAATGGGTGATTCGTACCCATTTGTACAACCTAGAGCATTGTTTCCAGTTGGATTTACAGCCTACCAGTTGTTTGCTCATAGCAGAGTGATCTTTCAGAAGATAACACAAATGAAATACAAATATTTGGAATCAATGTCCACAGGGATGCACTACTGGTGATCCAATGGAACATCCGTGCCTTCATGGGGGTCAAAAATTGGCCCTGGATGAAGATGTACTTCAAGATCAAACCTCTGTTAAAGTCAGCAGAGAATGAGAAGGAGATGGCCAACATGAAGGAGGAGTTTACCAAACTAAAAGAGGCTTATGCAAAATCTGAAGCACGCAGGAAGGAACTAGAAGAAAAAATGGTCTCTATTCTCCAAGAGAAGAATGACCTGCAGCTACAAGTCCAGGCTGTATGTTTAAAATAATTCAACAACTAAAAATATTTCTGAAAATACAACTGAAAATGAAAATATTATCAAAAGTCTGATTATATGTCATGCTGTATGTTTTCAATGATAACAGGAGCTAGATAATCTCTGTGATGCTGAAGAAAGATGTGAGGGGCTGATCAAGAGCAAGATTCAGCTGGAGGCAAAATCCAAAGAGCTGACAGAGAGAGTGGAGGATGAGGAAGAGATGAATGCTGAACTGACCGCTAAGAAGAGGAAGCTGGAGGATGAGTGTTCTGAGTTGAAGAAGGATATTGATGACTTAGAGCTAACTCTGGCAAAGGTGGAGAAAGAGAAGCATGCCACTGAGAACAAGGTACTACAAAAAGACAAAATCTCTGTACAGTAAATGTTTTGCTTCTGTGGTTTCCAAATTGATTGGTCAAAGACCATTTTCAAAGATGCAAAAGATAAAGCAAAAATTTCCAGCACATGGAAGAAATTGACCTCAAATTGATCTAGCACTTCTACAACATAAGGCACAGTATTGTTTGGGCAGAGGACTAAGTTGAATTTGACCCAGTTGTCAAGCTTTAAAAAGATAGAAGCCCAACAAGAAGGCCAATAAGAAAAATGAGTGCAGAATATTTTTTGTACTATCGAAATTGTAATAACCTTTAAAAAACAAACCTAAAGCCTATTCTTACACCTTGACTTTGTCCAAAGGTAGTGGCCACTTAATTTTGCAATGATATGCAACTTTGATCTATTCCCCTAATCTCCAAAAGCACCAGCACATGTCAACACATAAAGCATGTTTATTCAACGTCCAATGTTTGGACAGAAAATTATTTTTTAGTAAAAATAATCATCGAAAAATAAAGAATGTTTGGATCGGAAATTAACAAATTACTTGCCATAGGTGAAGAACCTGGTCGAGGAAATGGCTGCATTGGATGAAATTATTGCCAAGCTGACCAAGGAGAAGAAAGCCTTACAGGAAGCTCATCAGCAAACACTGGATGACCTGCAGAGTGAAGAAGACAAAGTCAACACTCTGACCAAGGCCAAGGCGAAGCTGGAGCAGCAAGTGGATGATGTAAGAATATCATAGATACTCATAGACTGTCAAATCATAAATAAAGAACAATTCAAAGACTAAATATCATTATTATCCACTGCAGCTTGAAGGGTCCCTTGAGGAAGAGAAGAAGGTGCGTATGGACCTTGAAAGAGCTAAGAGGAAGCTTGAAGGAGACTTAAAGTTGGCTCAAGAGAGTGTCATGGACCTGGAAAATGACAAGCAGCAACTTGAAGAGAGGCTTAAGAAGTAATGAAAAATAAAAAAACATATAAATTACACTGTCAAACTATAATGAACTAAGATTTTGTTATCCACAGGAAAGATTTTGAAATCAGCCATCTTAATGGAAAAATAGAAGATGAACAGACAATGAGTGCCCAACTCCAGAAAAAATTGAAGGAGTTGCAGGTAATCAGTTAAATAAATCAAATAAGTTAAAAAAGGTTAAGTATTTGTATCGGATCTAGGCCACAAATGAGAACCACAAAATTACTGACCATGATTTTGGTCTAGGCCCGCATTGAGGAGCTGGAAGAAGAGCTTGAGTCAGAACGAGCTGCCCGAGCCAAGGTGGAGAAGCAGAGATCAGACTTGGCTAGAGAACTGGAGGAGATCAGTGAGAGGCTGGAGGAGGCTGGTGGAGCAACAGCTGCCCAGATTGAGATGAACAAGAAGAGGGAGGCTGAGTTACAGAAACTTCGCAGAGACCTTGAAGAGGCCACTCTGCAGCATGAAGCCACCTCTGCCACACTCAGGAAGAAACAAGCTGACAGTGTTGCTGACCTGGGGGAACAGATTGACAACCTGCAGAGAGTCAAGCAGAAACTGGAGAAGGAGAAGAGTGAGCTCCGACTGGAACTGGATGATGTGGTTTCCAGTATGGAGCATATTGTGAAGGCTAAGGTAAGCACACCAATGTAATACTACTTTTCTTGTCTTGTTCTACTATATCATTGTTTCTTTTACTTTTTCTATTGGTTTATTTTTGTATCTTTGTCAGTTTTGTATTATTATGCTTTCTATTTCAGAGTAATTTGGAGAAAATGTGCAGGACTCTGGAAGACCAGATGAATGACTACAAAACAAAGGCTGAGGAGGGACAGCATACCATCAATGATTTCACCATGCACAAAGCAAAGCTTCAAACTGAGAATGGTAGGCCTGCTGAATAAGACAGTACATTTCATTAACGCAATTTAAACTGTAAAATTGTGAAGTACTCATTTTAGTCATGCATCAAATCAGGTGAACTTGCACGGCAGCTTGAGGATAAGGGCGCCCTTGTGTCTCAACTGACCAGAGGCAAACAGTCCTACACTCAGCAGATTGAAGACCTCAAAAGACAACTGGAGGAGGAAGTCAAGGTAGCAACCAAATAACAGTGAAAATGGATCTGGTAAAAAATGAATATTTGTACATGAGGACTAAGATATGCTTTAATTTCAGGCCAAGAATGCATTAGCCCATGCAGTGCAGTCTGCTCGCCATGACTGTGACCTGCTGAGGGAGCAGTATGAGGAGGAGCTGGAGGCCAAGGCTGAACTGCAGCGCAGCATGTCCAAGGCTAACTCTGAGGTGGCTCAGTGGAGAACCAAGTACGAAACTGATGCAATCCAGAGGACTGAGGAACTGGAGGAGGCCAAGTGAGTCCATTACATTCCAAATTCTAACCCATTCCATTATAAGACAATTCAATGGAGACACATTAGTCTGAAATAAGATGTAAAGTACTGATCAGAACAAGAATACACAGAGAGCATTAACAAAACCTGGATATGCCTCTTATTTTCCATTTTCAGGAAGAAGCTGGCTCAACGTCTGCAGGATGCTGAGGAGGCTGTTGAAGCAATAAATGCTAAATGTTCCTCCCTTGAGAAGACCAAGCACAGACTGCAGAATGAAATTGAAGATCTCATGGTGGATGTGGAGAGATCTAATGCTGCTGCTGCTGCCCTTGACAAGAAACAAAGGAACTTTGACAAGGTTACATTTATTTCACTATTACTATTATTATTTCACTGAATTTAAATGGCGAATCCTTTTTTCAAAATGCTTGCTCTTGTCTGTTCTAGGTCTTGGCAGAGTGGAAGCAGAAGTATGAGGAGTCACAAACAGAGTTGGAGAGCTCCCAGAAGGAAGCAAGGGGTCTGAGCACTGAGCTCTTCAAACTGAAAAACTGCTATGAAGAATCTCTGGACCATCTGGAGACCATGAAGAGAGAGAACAAGAATCTACAAGGTAAGGAAATATATGGTGAAGAGTTTATTTAAAATTATAATCTCATAAGACATTCATAGTTTTCCATTTTGATCCTCAGAGGAAATATCTGACCTCACTGAGCAAATTGCTGAAGGTGGAAAGAGTATTCATGAGCTTGAGAAGATTCGAAAACAGTTGGAGCAAGAGAAGTCTGAGATTCAAGCAGCTCTGGAAGAAGCAGAGGTATCTTGTGGCTTGTGATGGTAGACCTTATGAACCTTAATGTGATAAGTGAAATTCAGACATCTATTCTTATTGACAACATTTTTTTTCTCAATCTAGGCTTCACTGGAGCATGAGGAAGGGAAGATTCTCAGAGCCCAGCTTGAGTTCAATCAGGTGAAGGCTGATATTGAGCGCAAGCTGGCTGAGAAAGACGAGGAGATGGAGCTTGCAAAGCGAAACCAAATGAGAATTGTGGAAACTCTTCAGAGCTCTCTTGAAGCAGAAACTCGCAGCAGAAATGAGGCCCTCCGTTTGAAGAAGAAGATGGAGGGAGACCTCAATGAGATGGAGATTCAGCTAAGCCAGGCCAACAGGCAGGCAGCAGAGGCCCAGAAACAGCTTAAATCTGTTCATGCTCATCTAAAGGTATGAATTAGACTCAAAAATAAAAATAAGTAAATTATTATCCTATTACTTGATATAAACATAACCCAAAATACAAATCTTCAATTTTCCATCTACCAGGATGCTCAGCTCCAGCTTGATGACTCTCTTCGAGCCAATGATGACATGAAGGAGAACATAGCCATTATTGAGAGACGCAACAACCTACTTCAGGCAGAACTGGAGGAACTGAGGTCTGCTCTGGAGCAAACTGAGAGGGGACGCAAACTTGCTGAACAAGAGCTGCTAGATGTCAGTGAGAGAGTGCAGTTACTGCACTCACAGGTAAGATACAGTCAATGTATTTACCAAGATTTTATTCAACATTTTTCACTTTACGAAGAAATTATATAATAATATTTTATCTCTGACCAGAATACCAGTCTGCTAAACCAGAAGAAGAAGCTGGAGGCTGATACATCCCAGCTTCAAACTGAGGTAGAGGAGGCAGTGCAGGAATGCAGAAATGCTGAAGAAAAGGCCAAGAAGGCCATTACTGATGCTGCCATGATGGCAGAGGAGCTGAAGAAAGAGCAAGATACCAGTGCTCACCTGGAGCGTATGAAGAAGAACATGGAGCAAACCATCAAGGACCTGCAACACCGTCTGGATGAGGCTGAACAGATCGCCATGAAGGGGGGAAAGAAGCAGGTGCAGAAGCTCGAGGCCAGGGTAAGTATTTTGGCACATGTAACAGTACCATTACTGCAAAAAGTGAAAAATGTCATCCATCTACACAAAGATACAGAACTATTGGTTAACTTTTAATTCCACTTCCTACATCTTGCAGGTCAGGGAACTCGAAAATGAGGTGGAAGCTGAACAGAAAAAGGCCAGCGATGCAGTAAAAGGCATGAGAAAATATGAAAGACGTATCAAGGAGCTGACCTATCAGGTAACTAACTTGTCAAGCTTAAACAAATAACGCTATTTCATGTACAAAAACCTTTTTTTTGTGTCTGAAATTTAGACTGAGGAGGACCGTAAGAATCTGACACGTCTTCAAGATCTGGTCGACAAGTTGCAGCTCAAGGTCAAATCCTACAAGAAAGCTGCTGAGGAGACTGTAAGTACTGTACATCTGACGTGAAATTCAAATGCCAGACTATTACTTAGACAAATAAGACTACATTACATCACTTAGGTCCTTACAAAACACATAGAACAGTGCTGATAAGATACATTGTGTCTGTCAACAGGAGGAACAGTCTAACAGTAATCTTATCAAGTTCCGTAAGCTGCAGCATGAGCTGGATGAAGCTGAGGAGAGAGCCGACATCGCTGAATCTCAGGTCAACAAGCTGCGTGCCAAGAGCCGTGATGTGGGGTCAAAGGTCAGAATAGACATAATTGTTAGTCAGCACACATTACAAGAATTGGTGGTCTATTATCACTTCCAGCAACTACTCTTAGGACAATAGATCTATAATACAAGAATATTGTTTTTATCAGTTACATTGTGCACAAATGGATAAATCAACAATGAATCTCACTACTTATTTTCCTGTTTCTCCCCCCTCCTTTTATTTCAGAAAGGGTTCGATGAAGAGTGAAGTTCACTGATGAATTATACTTTCTGAGGCATCTGTTGCCTGAGTAATGGTGTCTCCCTAAGCATGTCTGTTATTCAGTAGAATAAAATTAATCTGCATCTCCAAGTATGTCTTGACTCTTTTTTCTTTTTTCTTTAATGTCTTGCAAATGTGTGTCTAAGAGAGAGAGAGATGCTATATTATTATGCTATGCTACCTACCTGTAGACGATGCTCTATATCCTGCCGACCCACTTGCAGATGGAACATCTGAGGTTGAAAAACAATGAATAATTGAAATGTGACAAAAAAAATTGAGTACCCTGTCCCCCCATCACATTTACAGTAACTGTTTTAAGTGTTGGTTCACTTAAATCTTTTTATTTTATCAGTCAATTTGTTTCTGTCAAAAGCATTCAGTGATGCCTTGCTATTTCATTTTAATTGGAAAGAAATTGGTAATAAAAAAAACTAGGAACTTGTTAGTTATTATTACTTATATTATTAATGTCCATTAACAGAGGCCAACAATGGCAAAGCGATGAGATAGCTTTCATTGTCTATGGAGAGGACCGAAGCGGGCCAGAAAATGGAGCTAGCCACCAAAATCTGCCATTGAAAAATGTTGACTGGTGGTCAAAGTGCAACACAGTTGGAAGAGCACTCACTGGTAAACTGTTGGTGATGACATAGTAATAATGCACAAGATTTTGTTTTGCTACTCTCCATTCCAGTCATTCAACCTATACAGTAAAAAACCTGATACCCAGTTCATGAAAGCTTTTACTTATGCTGTTCTAAACACCCAGGAATTCACAGATTACCACTTTCACAACTAATAATGAAATAATTAGTAAGAGCTAGAATAAAACAAATACACTGGTTTAAAATGAATTGATAAATGGAGTGTTCAGATTAGATCAGATTACTGTTCATACATGGCAGTAGCTATACTCAGAAATATCTGCTACCCATTTGTACCCAAGTACAAATTGTTGCTAGTTATCCAGACTGCAAACTGTCTCTTGGACTGTCAACACTTCTGACAACCAGATCTGGGGAACAGCAATATTTTGATGCCAAACATAAAATACGTTGCACATCCATAAAATATGTTAATATGGTTAAGCTCTGGCCTATAGAAATTGAAACTACCAACCTTCCCATCCCTGGTAGAGGTCAGTCTTCCTCCAGCAGCAAGCATCAAGTTTTCAGGGACTACATGAGGGCCAGATGAGGGAGGGTCATTAGAAGGCCTGTAGAAGACTGTGTGCTTGACAGGGATGCATGACAGACACACAGCAGATAACCTGGACCTAGGGAATCAAAGCAGTACCCTTTAAGTCAAAGACGAACATTAATAGTAACAGTACATAAAGGAAAAAATACCTCCTCTTCCGTTTTCCAGATCTACCGTAGACTACCAAGATTTCTCATGAAAGAGAGAAAGAGCAGATAACAGCTTCAATGTCAACGATACCTTCGCTATATCTGCTTGCTTCATCAGTAGTTAAGCGTTAGCCATGGTGTGAGTCCACACAGAGGTCCTCAGTCTGAATAATCTGAGAAGACAAGGCAGGGGAAGAATTAATTCCAGCAAGCCTCCACCAGTGCTCAACAACCCCTCAAAAGTGACCCCTCACAACAACAAAGAACAAACACAATAGCTCCCATATGAAGCTGGCTCCGGTTTCAAACTTAAGTGAAGCAAGGTGCTTCACACCTTCCTTTGAGTGCCAATGTGATTGTAAAAGTCAGAGACACAAGGACTATGGACAGCTGAGAATGGGACCTTTGATGGGGGCCTGTGTGTACTGATAGAGCCTGGAATAGCTTGTCCTGGTGACTGAGAGCTAAGTAAAGAGTTGAGAATTTTGGAATGAAGGCAAGGACAAGAGGGATGATTCACTGAATGTTTTAAATGCTGTGTAAGATTTTCATTCGCATCAGTTTCATTAAATAGTTTTAGTGTGACTGGGTCTAAATCCTGTTTCAACTGCCTTTCTGTCATGCCAAGAAAAATTATCGAGGAAACTTTGGTGCATCATGTATATTCAAGGTGACATGCCTTAATTTGAGTTGCAACTAGCAAAATGTATTATCTTGAAATTTAGGAATACATCGTAATAAACCAATAATCCATTATCATCCTACCTGCGTCACAAGCTGTCCCCAAGCTGTCCACTAAATCACTAAGCCTGCAAAGGCAGCCAGCAGGAATTTCACAGTTTATCTTTGTGCTCAAGGATAAAGAGAAGAAAACAATGCCATGTAAACAGAAGCAGGCCAAGGGCACTCAGATGTCATTGGATAGAAGCTTGGCATATATGTACAGTTGCGAGAAAAACTTTGTGAACCCTTTTTGGGTACCTGCATTATTGTATAAATGGCTGCTAAAATATGGTCTGATCTTAATCTAAGCCATAAAAATAGATAAACACAATGTGATTTTCAAATAACACACAAATATTTGTATTTTTAGATGTCTTTATTGAACATATTGTTCAAATGTTAAGAGCTTGGATTGGAAAATGTATGTGAACCATAAGATTTAGTAACTGGCGGAACCTCCTTTAAGGCCCTGTCACACTATTGCGTATCGGACTAGCGTATGCCAGCGTATGAGTGTTTTTTTTCATACGCTGGCATACGCTAGTACGATACGCAATAGTGTGACAGGGCCTGTAGTAGTAGCAGCTCTTCTCCAACACCAGTATGATCTGATTGATTTGGCAGTTCACCATGTCACGTGATAGCGGTACGCTGGACATGCGCAGTTCATACGCTACTCATTCGCTAGCCATACGCATACTACGTTGGCCATACGCTGGACATACGCTGGCAATACGCTACTCATGGGTTCAATACGGTATTTTCAAGGGCTTTTTGTGCGTATGAAATGAATTTTCATACGCAACTAATACGTTTCTCTCATACGCAATAGTGTGACAGGGCCCTTAGCAGCAATAAGCAATTAGGAGGTAGTTTGGACCATTCCTCTTTACAGAATTGTTTCAGTTCATTGATATTTTTGGGATGTCTTGCACGGCTTCCTTCAGGTCATGCCACAACATTTCAATAGGGTCAAGATCAGGACTCTGACTTGGCCGCTACAAAATATGAATTTTCCTGTTTCAGCCATTCAGTTCTAGATTTAACCTCTTTAACCCAACCTCTGATACGCTTCAGATCACAGACCGTTACCCTGATATTCTCCTGGAGAATTTCCTGATACAATTTGGTATTCATTCAGTTCAATGTGAAATATTATGTATAGTCACATGGCACAAGCAAGGTCATTAGAATTTAGAATTAGAGTTTATGAAGGAACAGAAAATATGTTTTTTAACACTGATCTTTTCATTGCTGGCTAAACATAATTTTAAATGAGATTTTCTGCCCTTGTGTGAATGTTGCCTGAGATACTATGAATAGATTGAATGATGTGGTCACTCTTTTTTCATACTTATTAAAAAAAACACTGTGCAGCAATCATATCACCTGTTGTAGACTCCTGTGGTGTCCTAAGATTTTTGTTCACTAAGGGTCAATCATAATTAAGTTACTCTAACTAAAGGCTCACCAATGACACAGAATATCTTGAGGCATAAACATGAGATCTGATGCCTGGATCCATTTCTGATATGGTACTGAGGTCATTCACATTAAGTGTTAAATACTTTATGTCAAGTGACTTCTTATTCATGTCATCTGAGCCTGAGCTGGCTTGCATTAGAGTATTGTGTCCCTCTGAACATTTCTGCTATTGCTAAAGGAAACAATGCCATGTGGACAGAGTTAGACCAAGGGTGTGGGTGTAACTGTGAACAGTGGTGAGTGATAATAAAAGGTCCCCACTGCTGTGACCTTGGCCTTGTCTTGCCTCCGTGTAGACAACAGCTGCAACTCTTAACGGCCCCTCTTGAAATCTATTTCACACCCTATCACTTGACAGGCTATTGTTGAACTTGAAATCTTTAGATGTTTCATGTCCCATTAATCCTGCTTGCCTCCAAGCCTACTTTATTAGGTTTGAGTGTACAACCACACTCAAACAAAAAAATGTGTCTGTCATGACTCAACATAATAAATCAAATAATGCACAACAAAGCTATCCTCCTGAAATACCCATAAAGCTAAGCACTCTGTTTCCTCCTGACCTTTTCAAAACCAACTAGTTGCAAACATTTACAATAAATAAATACTGCTGTCAGGACTTGCCATGTGTTGATCTTCTTATTTCAACTACCCCTCTGTAATCCCATGTAGATGGGACATTAAGTGAATTTCTATCTTTTTAGGATTACCGTCAAAGGTAATTTCCCTAATTTCACTCTAGTCATGCCCATCCCAAATACTGCAAAGCACTGATTCAAGTTGTTTTATCAACAAAAAGACACCAATTTTAGACAGATCATTATTATTATGAAACCACCTCATATGACTTACTGGTGCGGATCAGAATTACTTGATAGACTGCAGCCTTCCCTGCTCCCCCACCTCCTGCCTTCCCCTTTCTTTGTCAGGTCCAGTCTAGTGTACTGGTCTGTTCGTCACAAGGTGACAAATAGCAGCACTGGGCTCTACCCAATTAGGAGAATGCTTTTTTTGATATGCAACCTGGATGCCAATTCAGCGATTTTCACCCCCATATTTGGTTGACTAACAACCTTTATTAATGGCGAGACGGCCTGAGGTAAGCTACTGGGTTCATCATTTCACTTGACAATCAAAAGGTTGACAGTCAAAGGTAAGCAAAACACTCACAGAAGTAGGAAACCTCTACCTCGCGAGTGTGTGACCATGTTCTACCTTGTTCACTTCAGATCATAAAATTATTGTCACCATTATATATAAAGATATTTATCTGCTGTTAATTACATTTGTGTAGAAGCTGGTGATATGTTTTGTTGATGCCATTGATTCTATTATTCTGCCTTCTGTTCTATATTTGTGAAAGCTGATTTGTCCTAATGAAGTGATGAAGTAATTTCACATGGCTTATTCACATAACTAGCACAGATCCTGATCTTGTGTGGAGTACGACCCCCACCAGGTAAAATTCACAGTTTAGTTTATGTGTCATAATTTACACAACCTTATTTGAACTTTTAACATCTGAACTGACTGGTTAATCAAATTTATTCTTTGCGGATGACACATGAATTGACATTTCCCCTGCATGATAAATAAAGTGCTTAGCTATCTCTTTATCTTCATTGTTATTGTTATTATTATTATTATTATTGTTCATTGTTATTGAGTGCTTGTAATGTTGGTGATACATTAATTCATGCTTAGTTATTTATGCATTTGTGGTAAGTCACTGAATCAGAGACTGAGTATTAAGAGACATTTTAAAGGTTTAAGTGCTTGCATGTACGCTAAGAGCAGTATGAGTGTAAATGTGTGTAAATAGTAATTTGTATAGTGATACATACTTGTGTTTGTACATTGTTCAGCTATGTCTAATATGTTCTATAAAGTTATGTTATATAGTTTTCTATCATTTTTAATATGTCTTTGTTTTGTGGTATGTTTTTGTTGGGTCTTGTGTAGGTGATTGCTGTAGCATGAGTAGTAAAACAAATTTCTGTGCATAGAGAGAATCACTGATGGTAAAAAAAACAATTTATCCTAAACAGATTGAAAAATGGGTGATGCCATCATGGCAGAGTTTGGGCCTGCTTCTTCTTATCTGAGGAAGTCAGACAGGGAGCGCCTGGAGGCCCAGACTCGCCCCTTCGACATGAAGAAGGAATGCTTCGTTCCTGACCCTGAGGTTGAGTACGTCAAGGCTTCCGTCACCAGTCGTGATGGTGACAAAGTCACAGTTGACACTGAATTTGGAAAGGTAGGTAGAGGGTATTGGTTTTACAGAATAGAGCTGACATACATAATTCCACAATTGTCTGTAAAATATACATTTGTTTTGAAGACTGTGACGGTGAAGGAGATAGACGTCCATCCTCAGAACCCACCCAAGTTTGATAAAATTGAAGACATGGCAATGTTCACCTTCCTGCATGAGCCCGCTGTGCTGTTTAACCTCAAAGAGCGTTATGCAGCATGGATGATCTACGTAAGACAACAACAATTGACCGACATAAAACATGATAAAATTTACCTGCACATATTAGTGACAATGATCTGTTACCCCTCTCTTAATCTTGCAGACCTACTCGGGGCTGTTCTGTGTGACTGTCAACCCCTACAAGGGGCTGCCAGTCTACAACCAAGAAGTGGTTATTGCCTACAGAGGGAAGAAGAGGAGTGAAGCTCCTCCTCACATCTTCTCCATCTCTGACAACGCCTACCAGTACATGTTGGCAGGTACACAATCTACATTAGCCTTCATCTTCTTAAAATAGTTAATTCTCGCATCATACCCCCTTACCACCTTTTGTTACTGACTAAATATATTTCTCTTGCCCACAGACAGAGAAAACCAGTCAATCCTTATCACGTAAGTCACACAGCCAACATAAATCTCTTAATAATGAATGATTGACTTTGGCCTGAAATGATGTTTCTCATGTATCCAGTGGAGAATCTGGAGCTGGAAAGACTGTCAACACCAAGCGTGTCATTCAGTACTTTGCCAGCATCGCTGCTGCGCCAAGTGGGAAGAAAGATGCAGCTGCTGAGAAGAAGGTTTGTCCTGTATTTACTAGTGTGTAAATAAAACACTAACTAGTCCACAATTAAAGCTGAAACAAAGTATAGGTCTTTACATGATCGCTTCAAACTTTGATGAAATGTGTGTAAATTTGACAAAAACAGGGTACCCTGGAGGATCAAATTATTCAGGCTAACCCAGCATTGGAGGCCTTTGGTAATGCCAAGACCATCAGGAATGACAACTCTTCCAGATTTGTGAGTGTTTGTTAGACAACTTAATAGTCATCAACGCACTGAGATTGATACTAGACCAACAAATTAATTCTGCTTTTCCTCTTAGGGTAAATTCATCAGAATTCATTTTGATAACCGAGGAAAGTTGGCCTCTGCTGATATTGAGACTTGTGAGTAAAACTAAATGATTTGGTTTTTAGTAAGTAATAATGTGTGATCATGACAAGTTGTAGTAGTACAACAAATTAATAATCTCTGTAAAATATATACAACTTTGTAACATCACATCATTGAGTGATGGTTTGTCAATAGTTACAGACAAGTCATGTCAATTTAAACATTTTATATTGTAGTACAATAAAAAATTATATATTTCTCTAACAGACCTTCTGGAAAAGTCTCGTGTGACGTTCCAGCTCAAAGCTGAGAGGGATTACCACATTTTCTACCAGATCTTGTCTCAGGTCAAGCCTGAACTTCTGGGTAAGTGTGTATCTCAAAAAAAAGTTATTACTGTATAATAAATAATAAATATTAACTATTTTGTGGATGCCTTTTTAGAAATGTTGCTCATCACCAACAACCCCTATGACTACGCATTCATCTCCCAAGGAGAGACGACAGTAGCCTCCATCAATGATGGTGAAGAGTTGATAGCCACTGATGTGAGCTGAATCATCAATTTACAACGGCAAACAATTTCCAATCCAATATCAATTCATGATAAAATAATGAAGTGCCAGAATTAAGTTTGCTGATCTCATTCAGGATGCCTTTGATGTGCTGGGTTTCACTCAAGAAGAGAAGAACAGCATTTACAAGTTGATCGGGGCCGTCATGCACCACGGCAACATGAGGTTCAAGCAGAAGCAGCGTGAGGAGCAGGCAGAGGCTGATGGCACTGAAGGTTAGAGACGCTCTTAAAATACATTGTTCCAACATGGTCTTTCTGCCTTAACGATTTTCTGCATACATTATGGAAAGCATAAGAATACGTTCCTTCTATGCTTTGAGTTGTTGACTGTATTTCTACAGCACAATAAATCACATAACCCTGTAGTATATATCTAGCAGTAATTCCCTACATAGTATCTGGTGCAGCCCTAGCCTGAACGGCCTCAAAATGTTGCTGTCATTCTTTTGCATTTACTTGTATCTTGAGTCTCAATTTCGACATACAGTAATGTGCAAAAGTCTTAGGCACCTTAGATTTTTTTTTATATAAATGTGGTCTTAGATGTTTATTTTCCTGCATTAATGTTTTACATTACTGGTTTTTATAGTACATTTTTTGATATTTAGAAACTTTTCATTCCATTACTTTTGAAAGCATCTTCGCTTTATTTTTTAAAAACGTATCTATTTTGTATACTGTATACTCGAGGAGGAAGGCTTTGCGTAGGCACACATTGTTGATAAACCATTTCATCTGAGATTTTGTCCAAAGTTTTGCATTAGTCGACTCATCATGAAAATGAACACCTGCAAATGAAGGACAGTGACATCTTGAGGCTCTTTGGGCTAGCACAGTCCTGACCCTTTACTCAACACTTGACAGACACAGGTGAACCACTCCTCCAACTGATTGTGACGCTTTTTTAAAGCTGACACTAGGCAAGAGTTCAATGTAAAAATTCACTTGTTTAAATCGCAGATTGGGGCTGAGAGTCTGGTCCCCATTAATCAAAATCAAAATTTCAGGTGTCTGTTATGGACACTAGTGGGAAATCTTCTTACACAGGTAAGTAACAAATAGAAACTTAAGAGCAAAATATAAAACTTTCTCCTAAACAGCAATGAGCAACTACTCTGTGGAGAGAAAGCTGGACACCTTTTTGCTGATCCTGCATTATGTTGCCACCTTGTGTCTCCATTATGTTTGTAACCACCTCAACCTTTCAATGTGTATATATATGTTTTTAGAATTTTATATGTAACATTTTATATAATCCCCATATAAAAGAGAGACAGCTGTACAGGAACAATGTCAGGATTGAGAGGTGTATTAGACCTACAAATTAATATAACATTCACATTCTCAGATGCTGACAAAGTTGCATATCTGATGGGCCTGAACTCTGCTGACCTCATCAAGGGTCTCTGTCACCCAAGAGTCAAAGTAGGAAACGAGTGGGTCACCAAGGGACAAAATGTCGCCCAGGTAATGAGTTGTAGGGGGCATACTGCGATGTAAGTTCAAAGCTAAGATAAAATATACTACTAATGCTTCTACTTCCAAGGTGAACTATGCTATTGGTGCACTGTCTAAGTCAGTGTATGAAAAGATGTTCCTCTGGATGGTGGTAACAATCAACCAATCACTGGAGACTAAGCAGCCTCGCCAGTACTTCATTGGTGTACTGGATATTGCTGGATTTGAGATCTTTGATGTAAGTTTGGAAAGCAAAGTCCAACCTCCATGAATATTTACATTTTGCATTAAACATTTTCATTGCCGAATTTAATTTCTACTTATACTATCAACCATATCATCATTACAGTTCAACACGTAACAAGTAAAAGGAAAACCCACATGTGAATGACTATGCTGGTGGATACTTTGTCCCATTACAGTTCAACACCTTTGAGCAGCTCTGCATCAACTTCACCAATGAAAAACTGCAACAGTTTTTCAACCATCACATGTTTGTGCTTGAGCAAGAAGAGTACAAGAAAGAGGGCATTGAATGGACTTTCATCGACTTTGGCATGGATCTGCAGGCCTGTATTGACCTGATTGAAAAGGTGAGATATGATGATGATGATGATTTAGAATAAATAAGACAATAAGTGTTAATACATGTCATTGCATTTCTTTCTATTTTTTCTTTTGTAAAGTGGAGCTGTGACATGTCTTTCATTTGCCTTTTTATCTTTCTAGCCCATGGGTATCATGTCCATCCTTGAAGAGGAGTGCATGTTCCCCAAGGCCAGTGATTCCACCTTTAAAGCTAAGCTATATGACAATCACCTGGGGAAGTCCAACAACTTCCAGAAGCCCAGGGTTATCAAGGGGAAACCAGAGGCCCATTTCTCCCTGGTTCACTATGCTGGCACTGTTGATTATAATATCAACAACTGGCTGGTGAAGAACAAGGATCCCCTGAATGAGACGGTTGTTGGACTTTACCAAAAGTCTAATCTCAAGATGTTATCTTACCTGTTTGTAAATTACGCAGGGGCTGATGCAGGTTTGTATCAAGCAATCATATCCATGTACAGTTTTTCTATTCTAGGTAACCACTACTGATCAGAACTTTTTTTAAAATCATATCTATTATGTATTTTTCCTGGAAAAGTTTATAATTAAACTTTTTTTTGGGGTCAAGATTCTGGTGGTGGTGGAAAGGGCAAAGGCAGTAAGAAGAAAGGTTCATCCTTCCAAACTGTATCTGCTTTGCACAGGGTAAAATCATGATAAATGATGTGCTATATTACCTAATCTCAAATTTGGTCAGTGTCCTCAATTACAAAAATGCACTTACAGGAGAACCTGAACAAGCTGATGACCAACTTGAGGTCTACTCATCCTCACTTTGTACGCTGCATCATCCCCAACGAGAGCAAGACTCCTGGGGCCATGGAGAATCCTCTGGTGATGCACCAGCTACGCTGTAACGGTGTGCTGGAAGGCATCAGGATCTGCAGAAAGGGCTTCCCCAACAGGATCCTCTATGGAGATTTCAAACAGAGGTTGTTGTCACAGAGAAATACTGCTATGTTTAGTTAATAGTTTGATCCACTGCACATGAAAAAAAGACTATTGCTATGAATTATCAATATTTTGTCAGTGTATTATAAAATATTTCTACAACATGTCTTCTGTTATAATTTTGACCAAGATACCGAATTTTGAACCCTAATGCCATTCCTGAGGGACAGTTCATTGACAACAAGAAGGCTGCAGACAAACTGTTAGGTTCTCTGGACATTGACCACAACCAGTACAAATTGGGGCATACCAAGGTAAGTGTGATGTTGGTTAATAGAAAAAGCATTGTGTGTACTTCTGCTGTATGTTATTGCTATCAATCTGATCCATCCCTATAAACCAGGTCTTCTTTAAAGCTGGGCTGTTGGGTCAGCTAGAGGAGATGCGAGATGAACGACTGACACTAATCATCACGGGCATCCAGTCAAGGTCACGAGGTCTTTTGGCAAGAATTGAATTCCAGAAGATTGTTGAACGCAGGCAAGTGACCACAGCGGTGCCACATTTATGCCCATTCACAAAAAACCCACAAAAGAAAAAGCAGAATTGAGAAATGTAGCATTGTAGGTTTCAAACATACTCAATGCCCCCTGAGAGCAACTAAACTGATGGCATGTAACTTTTCATATGCAATCCAAGTGCTGGCATTATAATAAACATAAAAGAAAAAAGCTTAAACAGATTTTAAACACATTCATGACATATAGTACTCAGTGTCAAATTGCTCAATTTCAATTACACAGGGATGCACTACTGGTGATCCAATGGAACATCCGTGCCTTCATGGGGGTCAAAAATTGGCCCTGGATGAAGATGTACTTCAAGATCAAACCTCTGTTAAAGTCAGCAGAGAATGAGAAGGAGATGGCCAACATGAAGGAGGAGTTTACCAAACTAAAAGAGGCTTACGCAAAATCTGAAGCACGCAGGAAGGAACTAGAAGAAAAAATGGTCTCTATTCTCCAAGAGAAGAATGACCTGCAGCTACAAGTCCAGGCTGTATGTTTAAAATAATTCAACAACTAAAAATATTTCTGAAAATACAACTGAAAATGAAAATATTATCAAAAGTCTGCTTATATGTCATGCTGTATGTTTTCAATGATAATAGGAGCAAGATAATCTCTGTGATGCCGAAGAAAGATGCGAGGGGCTGATCAAGAGCAAGATTCAGCTGGAGGCAAAATCCAAAGAGCTGACAGAGCGACTGGAGGATGAGGAAGAGATGAATGCTGAACTGACCGCTAAGAAGAGGAAGCTGGAGGATGAGTGTTCTGAGTTGAAGAAGGACATTGATGACTTAGAGCTAACTCTGGCGAAGGTGGAGAAAGAGAAGCATGCCACTGAGAACAAGGTAAAACTACAAATCTCTTTTTGTATGTCCAGAATAGAAGCTGTATTATTAAATCTTTAGTTAAACATGCTTTGGGCCATAGGTTAAGAACATGACTGAGGAAATGGCTGCTCTGGATGAAATCATTGCCAAGCTAACCAAGGAGAAGAAAGCCTTACAGGAAGCTCATCAGCAAACATTGGATGACCTGCAGAGTGAAGAAGACAAAGTCAACACTCTGACCAAGGCCAAGGCGAAGCTGGAGCAGCAAGTGGATGATGTAAGAATATAAAAGATGAGATATTTATTACTGAGCTACTTAGTATATAAGTATGAAAAAAATTAAAACAGAAAAATAAAAACTGATTTATCCCCCACCACAGCTTGAAGGGTCCCTTGAGCAAGAGAAGAAGGTGCGTATGGATCTTGAAAGAGCTAAGAGGAAGCTTGAAGGAGACTTAAAGTTGTCCCAAGAGAGTGTCATGGACCTGGAAAATGACAAGCAGCAACTTGAAGAGAGGCTGAAGAAGTAATATATAAAGTCCACTCATTAAAAATGTAGTAAAAATTTAGCAAATGCAAATATATATATATATATTTTTAAAAACAGAACCTGTTAAATGTAACCTTTTGTTATACACAGGAAAGACTTTGAAATTAGTCATCTCACTAGCAAAATCGAGGATGAACAGGCAATGAGTGCCCAACTCCATAAAAAATTGAAGGAGTTGCAGGTAATATAAGTTAAACAAGATCACATAGTGAGTATTTGACATGACAGGACACAGTTGAAAAGTATTTCACCTGGATCTTGGTCTAGGCCCGCATTGAGGAGCTGGAAGAAGAGCTTGAGTCAGAACGAGCCGCCCGAGCCAAGGTGGAGAAACAGAGATCAGACTTGGCTAGAGAACTGGAGGAGATCAGTGAGAGGCTGGAGGAGGCTGGTGGAGCAACAGCTGCCCAGATTGAGATGAACAAGAAGAGGGAGGCTGAGTTACAGAAACTTCGCAGAGACCTTGAAGAGGCCACTCTGCAGCATGAAGCCACCTCTGCCACACTCAGGAAGAAACAAGCTGACAGTGTTGCTGACCTGGGGGAACAGATTGACAACCTGCAGAGAGTCAAGCAGAAACTGGAGAAGGAGAAGAGCGAGCTCCGACTGGAACTGGATGACGTGGTGTCTAATATGGAGCATATTGTGAAGGCTAAGGTAAGCATACCAATGCAATACTACTTTTCAAGTCTTTTGTTCTACTCCATTATTCTCTTTTATTTTTTCTATTTGTATGTTTAGAAACAAAAAGCCTACTCAGTTTAATCTTATACTTGTGATTTCTTATGCCATTACCCTTCGGTAGTAGTTTCTTTGTCAGTATTGTATTATTATGCTTTCTGTTTCAGAGTAATTTGGAGAAAAGTTGCAGGACTCTGGAAGACCAGATGAATGAATACAAAACAAAGGCTGAGGAGGGACAGCGTACCATCAATGATTTCACCATGCACAGAGCAAAGCTTCAAACTGAGAATGGTAGGCCTGCTGAATAAAACAGTACATTTCATTAACGCAATTTAAACTGTAAAATTGTGAAGTACTCATTTTAGTCTTGCATCAAATCAGGTGAACTTGCACGGCAGCTTGAGGAAAAGGGCTCCCTGGTGTCTCAACTGACCAGAGGCAAACAGTCCTACACTCAGCAGATTGAAGACCTCAAAAGACAACTGGAGGAGGAAGTCAAGGTAGCAACCAAATAACAATGAAAATGGATCTGGTAAAAAATGAATATTTGTACATGAGGACTAAGATATGCTTTAATTTCAGGCCAAGAATGCATTAGCCCATGCAGTGCAGTCTGCTCGCCATGACTGTGACCTGCTGAGGGAGCAGTATGAGGAGGAGCTGGAGGCCAAGGCTGAACTGCAGCGCAGCATGTCCAAGGCTAACTCTGAGGTGGCTCAGTGGAGAACCAAGTACGAAACTGATGCAATCCAAAGGACTGAGGAACTGGAGGAGGCCAAGTGAGTCCATTACATTCCAAATTCTAACCTATTCCATTTTAAGACAATTCAATGTAGACACATTAGTCTGAAATAAGATGTAAAGTACTAATCACAACAAGAGTACGCAGAGAGCATTAACAAAACCTGGATAAGCCTCTTATTTTCCATTTTCAGGAAGAAGCTGGCTCAACGTCTGCAGGATGCTGAGGAGGCTGTTGAAGCAATAAATGCTAAATGTTCCTCCCTTGAGAAGACCAAGCACAGACTGCAGAATGAGATTGAAGATCTCATGGTGGATGTGGAGAGATCTAATGCTGCTGCTGCTGCCCTTGACAAGAAACAAAGGAACTTTGACAAGGTTACATTTATTTCACATTATTTCACTGAACTTAAATGGCGAATCCTTTTTTCAAAATGCTTGCTCTTGTCTGTGCTAGGTCTTGGCAGAGTGGAAGCAGAAGTATGAGGAGTCACAAACAGAGTTGGAGAGCTCCCAGAAGGAAGCAAGGGGTCTGAGCACTGAGCTCTTCAAACTGAAGAACTCCTACGAAGAATCCCTGGACCATCTGGAGACCATGAAGAGAGAGAACAAGAATCTACAAGGTAAGGAAATATAACCCGGAATAATTTATTAAAATCATAATCTAATGACAAGACATTCATAGTTTTCCATTTTGATCCTCAGAGGAAATATCTGACCTCACTGAGCAAATTGCTGAAGGTGGCAAGAGTATTCATGAGCTTGAGAAGATTCGAAAACAGTTGGAGCAAGAGAAGTCTGAGATTCAAGCAGCTCTGGAAGAAGCAGAGGTATCTTGTGGCTTGTGATGGTAGACCTTATGAACCTTAATGTGATAAGTGAAATTCAGACAACTATTCTTATTGACAACATTTTTTTTCTCAATCTAGGCTTCACTGGAGCATGAGGAAGGGAAGATTCTCAGAGCCCAGCTTGAGTTCAATCAGGTGAAGGCTGATATTGAGCGCAAGCTGGCCGAAAAAGATGAGGAGATGGAGCAAGCAAAGCGAAACCAAATGAGAATGGTGGAAACTCTTCAGAGCTCTCTTGAAGCAGAAACTCGCAGCAGAAATGAGGCCCTCCGTTTGAAGAAGAAGATGGAGGGAGACCTCAATGAGATGGAGATTCAGCTAAGCCAGGCCAACAGGCAGGCAGCAGAGGCCCAGAAACAGCTTAAATCTGTTCATGCTCATCTAAAGGTATGAATTAGACTCAAAAATAAAAATAAGTAAATTATTATCCTATTACTTGATATAAACATAACCCAAAATACAAATCTTCAATTTTCCATCTTCCAGGATGCTCAGCTCCAGCTTGATGACTCTCTTCGAGCCAATGATGACATGAAGGAGAACATAGCCATTATTGAGAGACGCAACAACCTACTTCAGGCAGAACTGGAGGAACTGAGGTCTGCTCTGGAGCAAACTGAGAGGGGACGCAAACTTGCTGAACAAGAGCTGCTAGATGTCAGTGAGAGAGTGCAGTTACTGCACTCACAGGTAAGATACAGTCAATGTATTTACCAAGATTTTATTCAACTTTTTTCACTTTACGAAGAAATTATATAATAATATTTTATCTCTGACCAGAATACCAGTCTGCTAAACCAGAAGAAGAAGCTGGAGGCTGATACATCCCAGCTTCAAACTGAGGTAGAGGAGGCAGTGCAGGAGTGCAGAAATGCTGAAGAAAAGGCCAAGAAGGCCATTACTGATGCTGCCATGATGGCAGAGGAGCTGAAGAAAGAGCAAGATACCAGTGCTCACCTGGAGCGTATGAAGAAGAACATGGAGCAAACCATCAAGGACCTGCAACACCGTCTGGATGAGGCTGAACAGATCGCCATGAAGGGGGGAAAGAAGCAGGTGCAGAAGCTTGAGGCCAGGGTAAGTATTTTATTTGATACATTAAACAATAACATAATTAATAAGATGAAGAAACTCAAAGTAATAATCTGCAATAATTTCATATAAATAAATGTCCCTTGTGCCCCACCAAAATAATAAAATTGGATATTGAGGACTACTTCTTTAAAATATAGCAGGAAAAACAAGCTCATTTTGAAAAGCTAATTTTAATCTCCATGCTGTCACTTCTAAAGGTCAGGGAACTGGAAAGTGAAGTTGAGGCCGAACAAAGAAAGGCCAGTGACTCTGTCAAAGGAATGAGAAAATACGAGAGACGTATCAAGGAGCTGACCTATCAGGTACCTTCCAACTCAGTTGAGAGATTGTTAAAACCTGAGAGTCCTATCTCTATTCGAAATTCAAAAACCAACCTTTGTACTTTCATATTTACAGAATGAGGAGGATTGTAAGAATTTGGCCCGTCTTCAAGATCTGGTAGACAAGCTGCAGCTCAAGGTCAAATCCTACAAGAGAGTTGCGGAGGAGGCTGTAAGTATAGTAGTAGTAAATGGCTGGGAATGCATGCACTTTAACTTCTCATCTAGCCAACTAGCTGAACAGGTATAGGAATGATTATAAGATTATTATTAATATCAATTTATTAATTGATTAATTAATTGTTGGGTGATTACTAGTTGAAAATATAGATATCAATAGAAAAAACTGCTACAATTTCAGCATACACGATAAAAGCTTGGCTTTTGTCTTTTACTAGTTTTAAACTAGTTGATTACATTATGTAAGCTACTTCATTACCAAGTACCAACAAAAATATATGTATTGCATATTGCTGTTCAACAGGAGGAACAGGCTAACAGCAATCTTACTAAGTTCCGTAAGCTGCAGCATGAGCTGGATGAAGCTGAGGAGAGAGCTGACATCTCTGAGTCTCAGGTCAACAAGTTGCGTGCCAAGAGCCGTGATGTGGGGTCAAAGGTCAGAATACACTATACTAGCATTTCAGCTATTGATTCTTTGTCTTTCGTAAGTCTAGTTTAAAGGGGAATTCCTGTATTTTTAAAGCTGGGCTGTATTTGTACAAATTCATCATTTATACCGCAAAAAGGTACAAAAAGTTTTGGAATTGCTCTAGTAGATCGCCTCAGTCAGCAGTCACGAAACGGGCTGCTATGCTGCAATGTGATCCGCATGGGCAAGTGCGCCGATCAAAGTACGTCCACTAAAAGTGCTTGATTTTGCCACTGACAGGCTCAGATTGTTATTTGTATGACTGACAAGTGTCTGACAACATTACGGAAAGGATCGCAGAGATAGACCTTTTTTTTTAACCAAAAACCTTTTTAACCTCTTCATGCAACAACTCACCTCATCTTAAGTAAAGGTATCACGCACCTCAAACACATCTTCCATAATAACACTCTGGTCTCATTCCCTCATTTGGTCCAGACGTATGGCATTGGGGAGAATCACTTTTTTTTCTCGTCCAGATCAAATCATCTATTCAGACCAAAATGAACATTAAAACATCTAACATCACACCTGATTAATATCACTACAAAAAAAACTTATATCCCAAATCTATGAGATCATTTCCACATCCGACCTAACAATATCCATCTCTTCAAAAAAATGGGAGCAAGACCTACAGCTCATCCCCAGTGCCGACTTCTGGACCCAAATCTGCAAAAACATCTTCTCTATGTCCACCAACACAAACATGCAACTCATACAATACATGGGGAAAAGGATGTTTAAAATGGGTTTTATAGACTCCAAATGCTGTGTCTGCACACAAAACACCACAGACAGCTACAGGCATGTCACATGGGACTGCACACCCATTAAACAATTCTGGTGGGACATCACTGACAACCTCTCTCTTCTTCTGGGCTGTCACATCCCACTATCCCCTCCACTCTGCTTACTAGGAGACATATCCAACATCAACCTAAACAAAACCATCGCCAAGAAAACTATCCTCATGAACTGGAAATCAAGGAACACAATCAATATTACACTTTGGAAAAATCTACTAATCAAATACATTATCTGCCTCCATCAAAAACCAAACCGCTGATTTTGACATAACCTGGAATCCATTCATCAGTACTCTAAATTCCTAATTTCCACCCACGATTTCACTCATCATACCTCTTTTTGCCAGTCCACCACCCACAATAAACATGCATATTGTCATTCACACACACATATCTGCCATTACTCTTACACCGTGATCCCTACAAATTTTTAATCTGACATACACTTGCACAAACAAAAGCATCACACACATACACCCAACAAACATACACATTCACACCCCCACCCCACATCCCATCTAATCTATCCCTAACCCTTGAGCAGCAAACTGTAAGAGCATTGTTTCGAACAAATCACTATTATAGACTATAATGTGATAATTGAAATGTAAAATAAATTAAAAAAATTATTTTCAGGAAAAGAAAAAAAAAATAGATTGGAAGTCGTGAATTCTGACTCTGAACCATTGACTTACGACTTGCAATGGATTGCGGCATAAATCGCTTTTTTGAAAGGACTGTGCCTGTGATTTGGCAAAGCAGAGGCGCTAAAGGAGCTAGCTAAACAGTTTCTGGCTGAGGTAAAGCAAACTCAGATCAGCGCAGGAAAATTGCAAGTGTGGTTCCGCTCTACTGCCAAAAAACAAATCCGTTCCTTCAACCATTGAAGTGACATACATCATTATACATTTTGCATCAAAGGCAACATACTAAAGTAACTTAGTCGACATCACCGGTCATATTTTTAAGACTTTACAACAACAAAAAAGACAATTTAAGACCTCTTAAGACCTTGAATTTAGTTAATTTAAAGGAAGACTTTTTAAGGACCCGCTGGAACCCTGTTTATTAAATGTTCTCCCCTTTAGAATTGCTTAGTGATTATACTGAAAACAGAGCACTCTAATATTAGTTTATGATGATGAAGATATGTATTTTTCTCACAACTTTCTCTGCCTTCTCTTTTTATTTCAGAAAGGCCTCGATCAGGAGTAAAGCTCACTGATTGAACTCTCATTTCTGAGGCACCCCTTGTTTGAGCAACGGTGTCTCCCTAAGCATGCCTGTTGATCAGTAGAATAAAATGAATCTGCATCTGGAATTATGTCTTGACTTTTCTTATCACATTTTCTTCTTGCAGTCTCCACCACCTGTCGAACATTGGTGCTGTACTACCTTGTGATTTTGCAACATCACAATCACATATCCAGGCAGTCGCAATTCATCTTATCACAGATGGGGTGTCACATGATATAGCGTAAATTTTGTTAAGCATAAAGGTCCAATAAACGTAATGGTGATGTGGTCCTGTATTTGGGATCATGCCTTGGTACCTCATTCAGCCCGGATTGACTTTTGTGTTATTACATTACTTCCGATCGGCAGAGTCCACTGCAGGTTTGATGCTACTGTTACATTATTTTTGATTGACATAGCTTGACTCATACCCAAAATGTGTCAGGAACGGCAGCAAAAACATGGAAGTAGTGGCAAAGAAATGGCTTCAGGCTGTGCTGTATAAACAACAGATCCTGCATCTATTTCTTATGTCTGTCTGTCAATACACTGTGGCCAATACTGTGGCAAAAGAACAATTCTTCTGACAGATATGTTTGGACTTTTGTTGCTGTTCTTGTTTTTTGTTGTTGTAGTTTTAGAACTTGCCATATTACACATCGGGTAATTTGTTTTCTTGCATATCTGAGACAAACATTTACACATTTCACCAGGCTGTCAGGCCAGCCATTTTCAAATGGGTCATTTGAAAATAACCCATTACCTTGTTAAATTATAACAGGGCAGATCGTTTGACATGAGGGAGCATATTGAAGAAAGAAATTTCACTTGCTGTGTAAGCAAATGAGTCACAGAAGCTAAAGCTATGGTATCCATTCATGAAAACCACCACAATAGAGAAGCTGTGAAATACTTTCTCACAGAGCAAGGAAAACAATTGTAATGTTAATTATATTAAAAGTGACAAATAAAGTTCAACTTTAGCGAGTACCTACCAAGTAGTCATCTTCTTAGCTGCCAAGGCCTGAAAAGTTCCTCTTCTGCAGAAGATAAGGCAGCTGAAGGACGGAAGATGGAAAAAATGAATATTTACAGTACTAAAAACTATACTTTTTGTTCATGCATTATGTTCAAAAACATAATTTGTGCTTATTGCATGTAGTGAGAAATACAGAAAACACAAAAATGTGTCACAGATGCATGCACAAGCAAGCAAAAAGCCTTTTGCTCCAGTGCCTTTCACATTTCTTACACTAGAACGAAGACATCTAAACACAGATTAAGGGTGCATACAAGTTGGACCCAAGTTGAACATTTTACTCACTTGAAGGTATGATTCCAGAGATTTCTTCTTTCATGATAAAAGCCTATGATTGTTTTTACAAAGAAACCTGAAATGAAAAAATTAAATCCACTTTATTCCACTTCCACTATATTTCAAGTAAATATAGTTTAAAAAGTGACATTATCGCAGGCAAAGTGAAATGTCTAGATATCAGCAAATTATTTTTCAGCGTATTAAGACAGATTCACTAAAAATATAGTAGACATCCTTTGTGTGAAGGAAATTTTAAAAATAATTAATTATGAAAAAAAACTATAGCCATGATCAGCCTTATTGGAATGTCCCCAGATTATTTCTCTATCATTAATAGGCTACAAATAGCCTAATATTGGACATAATGGTAAAAGTATAGTTTTTCCGCAAAATGTCCCCACAAAAAGAGGAACCACGACATACTTTAATGCTCATTCTCGCCCCAAATTTCCCTGTGAATCACTTTATCCAAAATCTACTTTCTCCTTTCCTTCCTTTCCATCCACTTTCAAGACCTGCCAAGTAACAAGGATGGATTTGCATATATTGACCAAAGTATGAAAAGACAATATATAATATCACCCAGATTTCACAGCTTACACATAACATAAGATTACATAATAAACAATAATAATTATATTGATAAACCAATTTTAAAAAAATCACATAATTCAAACCATACCTTTTTTTGCTGTATTTCTCTGTTCTATGTCATGTTCATTGCTTCCTCAGCAGTAAAACCTTTTATCTAAAAGGAGTTTCTCAGGACAACTATGGTCTAACAGCAAACACAGCAACCAGTGACTACTCCCTGTCTGAATGATGGTGAGGAGAAAGGACAAGACAAGAGAAGGACATATGGAGGCCGGCTCCAATACTCAACACCTCTTCAACTGACCCTCACTAAAGAACAAACATTCTAACTATAGCAACCTCATCTGAAACACCAGTTGGCTCAGGTTTCAAACTTAAGAGAGGCAAGGTGCCTCACACCTTCTATGTGACTGTAAAAGTCAGAGACATAAGAACTATGGACAGCTGGGAATGGGGCCTTTGATGAAGGGCTGACTGCTCCGCTAGAGCCTGGAATAGACTGATGGCTAAGTAAAGGAGTTGAGAATTTTGGTATGAGTACATTGTCCACTGTAAAAGTATGGAGGGCAATCTGAAGAACCTCCTCTGGTTACTAAAGCTGAACAAGGTTCACTGCAGTCCTCATGGATGAGGAATGGGTAGAACAGACCCTTCCTGGGGTATTATCTCCCTTTTGATACATCTAACGTGGCTGCCATGGGGTTATAATAATGTGCCACTTCCAGTTCTGTGGTTGCCCATTGAAAATGTTGGTTTGCGTGACGACTGTGTGAAAGTAAAGTTCAGTTCAGTAGTTGAGGTGAGCGTTGGTGGATTTCCATCCTGATTGACAACGTGTCTATTGAAAAGTAAAAAAGAACTTTCTCATTTCAACAACAATTTTATTTATTTAGGTCTACATACTCTTTCCATAGGCATTATCTTCATTGACGTGACTTAAACCCATGCCTCTGTAAGGGGCGTATATCATCAGCCTGGAACAGGCCTGGCCTAGAATAGTAGGCCTATACAGCTTTTGTTAAGTGCTGAGATATAACCTTGCGTAGATCTGTGTGTTCATGGGGCCCAGCCGATTTTTAGAAATTGCAAATCCATAAAGTGGCATACGTACACTTTTTGTGTGGACACATCTACATCTACAACGCCTATACATTTGGCCCCTGGTCTGGCAGGTGGAGGTGATGCACATCAGCAATTGGGGAGCTCACTACTTAAGCCCTGCCAAGTAGGGGAGCAAAGCAAATCTCTGTGGTATGGTAAGAAGTTGTGGATCGTCTGAAACTGGTATGGATTGTAGATTGGACTGATATCTGTGTTTGACCTGTGACAGATCAGTGTATGATTATGTGAATGTCCCGGAAATTGACCTGAGAAAGAGAAAAATGACTCTTGTCCTGTGTGCGTTTCCCCAGGTCAAGTGTTCCCTAGATGGCCACCATCTGACCCAAAAAAACCTGGACCACAAAAATCCTCAGTTTCATTCAGCCCTACTCCTTTTCCCTTCCTCATTAATAAAGAACAGTCTTTTTTCTTTCTTTTCCCCAGACCTACAGTGCATCTCCAAGAGCAGAGTGCCACAACTGTAAATTGTTGTTTTCCCTCAAATATCCCTTAAAATTGTAGTTGTATGTTTATGTTCCCCATGAGATGTATGTCAATCACAAGTTTGAGTAGTGTTCGAGTGCAGTCTGCGTGTGTAACCCCATCACACAACCAAATGGCAACAACTATGTATTAATAAATGTGGTACAGACAGAAGAATGATTATTTTGCACCAGAAACACAACAAGGTGGAGGCTACATTATGTCTATGTCTATTGTCCAGCAGGTGTTGCTGTCAGAAGATAATGTGAATAAGGTTTACTGCATTTTAATAAAGTGAAGACCTCGGTAGAGCACACTACATCCCATAAGAAAAGACAACAACAGACAAGCCAGGAGAACTAATTGGCAAAGCCATGAAAGCGGCTTTTAAACTCTGGAACTCAGGTTGTTTCACCAGGCTACTTACAATACTAGTGTAATTCAGTACTAGTGTAATTCAGTACTAGCGGTATTCAACCCACCTTACATTAAATCAGGGATCAATTCTTTCTCGATTATGTCTTAATGGGTTTGATATGACAACTCTTATGGCAAAAAAATATTCAATATTTGAATTTTCAATTAGTTAATTTGCAATTACATTGATCCCTTGAGATGGCTGCAACTGTACAGTACATTACTGGTTCTTTATTGTTTCATCACCTGTTGCTGCTCCTCTGTGTGTCTCCTCTGGTTTGCGTCACAAGCTGTCCCCAAGCTGTCCACTAAATCACCAACACTGTAAAAGGCAGCCAGCAGGAATTTCACAGGTTATCTTTGTGCTCAAGGATACAATGCTATGCCAACAGCCAAGGGTAAGAGTAAGGGCAAGGGTATACTAAGCTGCATTTACAAAAGGCAGCAAATCAGATTTCCACATCTTTGAGGCACAGGCCACAAAAAGCTGCCAAGGACAGAAAAAAATCTGATTGTACACAGTATGTAATGTGATGTCTTGCTGTTTACTAGGGGTGCAACTGTATATCTTGGAACCAAAATTTGCGATCCAAAAGTGTGACAATAGGCTTCGTGGAGGTGAAAAATGGGTTGTGATATTAACAGAATCTTATCACCAAAATATAGAATACTATTTGTTTTCATTTACATACCTGGAACGGCAGAGGGTGAAATCAGTAATCCTAGATCCCAGTTTGACTGGCATTATGACGTTGACACCGACGTTCACTCGAGACCCGGAAGTGTGTAGCGCGCAACAGGCAAATGGAAATTTAGCTGATTTATTTTATTTAAGAGACTCAATTATTTGCTTTTTATGAGGGGAAGAAGTAGAGTGATAAATTGTCAAATTGATTTGATAAACTTGATTGACATTTTAATTGAAACAGTGTTGCTTTGATAATTAACTGGTCTCTGTTACTGTCTACCATTCATCATTCACAATACCCAACTGACATTTATCGTTCACAGCAAGCAATTTTTGTTTGTTGTAATTTTTGTTACTACCACCCCTCATAGCTTTTTGCACTGAAACATATATAAGAAAGAAAGAAACATGGTTAAGAAATTAAGATCATGTTGAGTGATAGTAGGCTCCATGCTAATACATTAGCATAAACTATGTTGAGTGATAATAGGCCACTGGTATTACCTAAAAAATTAGAACTTCTAGCAGCTTTAAAGCAAAATACTTTTACTTATACAAAGTACTTTTAAATAATGTGTGGACAAGTCTGGCAGTTTTGTGCAGGAGATGAACTGATTATTATGAACTACCAGGGATTGCTGCGAAGCTTGGGGGAAACCCCCTTCTTGCATACAGGACAATACACCCATACCATGTCCCCTGGAATGAAGGCCTGTGTCATAGGCCCTCTTCTGCCGCACTCTGGAGTTGGCCTGGGCCTGGCGGGTGTCCCTCCAGTAAGCTCAGGCTCGGGCGGGGCTCCGAACACTAAATCCACCGGTGTCCAGAGTTACTGCCCAAACATGAGGGCAGCAGGCGTACACTGGCTGGAGTCCTGCACAGCAGTCCGGTAGGACCACAGGACCAGCGGGAGGTGGTGCTCCCAGTCCCGCTGGTGTTGTCTGGTGAGGATAGCGAGCTGGGTGGCCAGGGTGCGGTTGAACCGCTCCACCAGCCCATCGCTTTGGGGATGTAGCGGTGTTGTCCTCGTCTTTTTCACCCCCAGCCACCTGCAGACCTCACCAAATACCTGGGACACGAAGTTCCGCCCCTGGTCGCTGTGGAGCTCGGCGGTAACCCCGAAACAGGCGAACATCTCCTCCACCAGCCTCTCCGCTGTCGTGATGGCGCTCTGATCCGGCACCGCATATGCCTCTGGCCACTTTGTGAAGTATTCCATAGCCACGAAGACGTAGCGGTTACCAGAGTCGGTGAGCGGAAAGGGCCCAAGGATATCCACCCCTACTCACTCCATCGGGGCCCCCACCAAGCACTGTTGCAGCGGGGCATGGGAGCGTTGGGTTGGTCCTTTCTGGGCAGTGCAAGAGTCGCAGCAGTGCACGTGTAGCTCCACATCTTGTCGACAGCGCCCCCTGAGGCGGTGAAGGGTCTTGGCGTTCCCATAGTGCCCCTCCAGGACCCACATTGCTGGCATCGGTGTCAACAATGAACAGTCGTTGGGGGTCTGGGTAGGCCAGCACGGGGGCCTCAATGAGTGCTGCCCGGAGTGTGACAAAGGCAGTAGCGCAATCCTCTCCCCACTGAAATGCCCGGCCTTTCTGGGTAAGCCGGTGCAGTGGGCCAGCGACGGTAGCAAAGTCCCTGATGAACCGTCGATAGTACAAGGTCAGGCCCATGAAGCTTCTCAGCTCCGCAATGTTCTGTGGGACAGGTCAGTCTCTTACAGGAGCTAACTTTGCAGGGTCTGTAGCCACCCCCTCGCAGCTGACAACGTGGCGTGCCCCTGGCCAATGGAGAAGGCAGTCTTGGGTTTGGCCTCCGGGAACCAGCGGGACCCAGCGATGTAATCCAGGGCATCGTCGATGTGGGGCAGCGGATAGGAGTCTTTGCGGGTGACATCATTGAGGCGGCAATAATCCACACAGAAACGCCAGGTGCCATCCTTTTTCCTGACTAGCGCAGCTGGAGCTACCCAGGGGATACTGGAAGGTTCGATGATGGCCACCTCCACCATCTCCCTCTGCTCTGCCGCCAACCGTTTGGCGAGGGGCAGACGACAGTGGTGGAGGAGGATGGGGCAAGCTTTGCCGGTGTCGATGTCGTGCTGCACCAGGTTAGTGTGCGTGCAGTCCTCATCCTTGGTGGCGAAGATGTCGGAAAAAGCTTCCAGTAGCTCCTGCAGCTGGCCCCTCTGGTCAGCCTCCAGACCCTCGCAGCTCCTCTCGAACAGGTCATCCACGGCCTACCTGGTCTCAGCTGACGGCAATGATGTGGAGGACGCTCTGGTGGCTGCAGATGCCGAGAACCCCCTGGTGGCTGGCGGCGATGTGGAGGACCCCCTGGTGGTTTGGGCTGCTGGGGCAGGGAGGCACAGGGGCTCGGTGCCTGAGAGGCGGGAGCTGCTTGGCGACTCGCTTGGTGGTCTTTGGGCCCATTCTTCTCCCCTTGACTGCATCACAGTCTCTGTGCCGAGGGTGATGGTTGTCCCCGAAATGTTAACATGGGCTCCCCAGCGTGTCAGCAGGTCCAGGCCGATGATGCACGGGTCCCGGATGTTGGCGAGCCAAAACTCGTGCACCAGCTCCTGGTCTCCAGTGTGGACTCGCAGTGGCTTCTTCCCCCTCATGCTGGCCTTTTCTCCTGTCACCGTCATCAGCTGGGTGTCAGTTGGTGACCATGCCCTTGAAAGTGGGCCAGTGGTGTCCGGGAGGACACCAGGTCGCACCAGGGAAATGGTAGACCCCGTGTCTACCAGGGGCCGGCAGGGTTGGCCGTCTAGCTGGCAGTACAGTCCTTTGGTGTGGCCTAAACGGCCAACCAATGTGCATCGTCCTTGGAGGGGGGCTGGAGACTGGAGTGGTGGTCCCCTCACTAGACCACTCCGCTGTCGTTTCCCTGGGTGGCTCTGGCTTTCGGCGCTGGTGCTGGGCAGTCGCGGGCTATGTGACCAGGCTCGTCACACCGGTAACAGCGATCGGCCGGCCGGGGTGGACGTTGTCGGGATGGTGGAGGCCATTGCCGAGACTGCCGTGGTGGAGGCTGAACTCGGCAGACCTCTTCTGCCTCGTCCTCCTCGTAGTCGGCCAACCTGACATGTGGTCAGAGAGAGGGGGCCTTCTGCTGGGCAGGCCCGTTCCGCCTCACGGAGAGCCTCGCTGAGGGATTGAGGCATGGTGAGGCGAACATGCTGGCGCAACTGCTCTGGTGTGAGGCCCTGCAGGAAGGCGTGGAGGGCCAGCTCCACTTGGGCGCTTACATGGAACTGTGGGTAACCATGTAGGGCGTGCATTTGCACGTCTGCGGCGAAGGTGCCCAGGCTCTCTCCTTCTTGGTGGCAGCAGCTGGCAAGCTGCTCCCTTCTCTGGTCAGTGAAAGGTCGCCGCCCAAATCGTCTCTCCAGCGCCATGGTCAGGGCCTGGAGGTTCCACTGCTCTGCTGGGGCTAGATCGAGGAGCACCTGTAACGCCTTTCCCTCCAACGCCAGGGCCAGGTGGGTGGCAGCTTCCTCGCTGCTTCAACCGCTGTGCCATGCCGCTAGCGGACCTGTGAGAGGTACGGCTCTAGCTGTGTCATCCCGTTGTACTTGGGAAGCTTGGCTTGTGTTCTAGGCGCAGCTGGGGGATGCGACAGGCTGGGTGTGGGAACCAGTGGTGGTGGTTCGCTGGCAGCAGCTCCCCTGGTTGCTAGGGGGCAGTCGGCAGCGGCGGACAGCAAGCATTCCCCTGTAGTGGTATTCCTGGCCTCTAGGGGGCCGTCAGTAGCAGTGGGCAGCATGCGTTTCCCTGTAGTGGCACTCCTGGCCTGTAGGGGGCGGTGGGGCTGTGGTGCACTAGAGCCATCAGGATGGGATGGGAAAGTTCCGCCATGCCAGGTTTTCCAAGCGCCGACAGGTCTCCTCCATCGCTTGCTTCAGATCCTGGATCTCTCCATTCTTCAGTCTAGTGCAGGAATCCCACTCCCAGTAAGCCCACCAATGTGGCAAGCTTGCACTGAAGGAGGTGTCGGGAGGCAGAGATCTGGGTTTATTAGCAATCCTGTGTCCCGTACACCGCATGACCCCAGGAATTACTGTTTATTACCACTTTACACACACACGAACATGAAAAATGGCTGGAGGCGTTCAACCACTACGTTGGTCTCTGCTATGGTGGCCACATTACTATTAGAGAACAGGAACACTGCATTAACCACATAAACATAAACACTGAAACTCAACTAACTAAGCAAAACAATCAAAACATGAATACCAACATCCCCAAACCAATGATTAGCCCGAACATTGTCCCATAAGGCCTTGCGCCAACAGCGCAGAACAGTCAATAATTACAGCGACCGTAAAGGACGTCAAAGTCTTGTCGGTGTGCCGAGGCTTAACGTTTTACAAAATGTCAGGGGAGAGCGCGAACGCAATCCCCCACTATCAGAAATTATGCAGTCGAGATTCCCACATTTGAGGAATTCGCAGGGGTCAGCACAGCCGGAGTGCAATGGCTGAGCCTCGCCCTGGGTGAACCACCTTCTTGATCATGGTATCTCCCCTGCCAGGTAAGTATGAGCTGTACACGTCAGAGGCAGGGAGCTCACTGGCAGGCACAGCCCTCTGGCTGACGGTGCGTACAATATGTACCCACCGAGCCCAGCGCCTTTAACATGAGCCTCGTCTTCATTTTGCATCACAGCCCTTTTACACACCCGCCTAGCCCAGCTCTTACTTTCACCGAGGAGAAACAGCCAAACTGCAAAGGAGCTTTGGATTTGAACAGATAGAGCTAGGCAAGCATGTTGGAAATGGGCGTGGCCAAGCACTAGTCCCACATAGTCCACGTAAAGGGCGTCAAAGTCTTGTCGGTGCGCCGGGGCTTAACTTTCACAAAATGTCAGGGGAGAGCGCGAACGCAGTTCCCCACTACCAGAAATTATGCAGTCGAGATTCCCACATTTGAGGAATTCGCAGGGGTCAGCACAGCCGGAGTGCAATGGCTGAGCCTCGCCCTGGGTGAACCAATTCAATTTTCAATTTTTAAAGTTTATTAAGTCAATTTCAAAGATACAACATAGCAGATATCAGCGTCTGTACTAGACAACGTATATTACAATGCCAAAAGTAATACAAAATACGGCAATCAAGACAAAAGTCTGCAAAACAAATATACACAAGTTTGACTCCAGTGCTGGACAGTGTAAAAATCCATTACAATGCAAAACAAACAACATTGCAGTATAACAAAGCATAAGACAATACAGATGGAGGCAATACCAATTCTACATACATGTATTATTGTCATGGTCCCTGCCCTACCCCCTGAGTTTCCTCGTGTTTTTACCTCCCCTGTTTGTCTCTGTCTGTCTCTTGTGGTTGTGTGTGTGTGTGTGTGTGTGTGTGTCCTGGGCGTGGCTTGCTCGCCCAGCCCTACCTCTCCTCCACACCTGGCTTCCATCAACTCATCAAACCCTGCTGCATAAAACCCCCGGCTTCCCATCCACTCATCGCCAGATTGTTCAGCTATCTCCCGTGGTAGAAACCCTCTTGGTCTTTTGAATTACCGTACTAGAACTCCTGTGGAATTTCATGTTTAACTGTTTGTCTTTGTCTACAGTGTTCCCCGGTGTGCCTCCTTCCTCGTGTCTCCTCGCCTGCCTGCTCCCGCCCCAGCCTGCTCCCCGGTTCCCAGTCCTCCCTCTGGTATCTCCCGTCCCTGCCTCACCTACCTGCTTCCCCTCCAACCTGCCTCCTCCGCCCCGGCATCACCACTACGCCCCTCATCCCCCTAACCAGCTCATCACCTGCTTCTCATTAAAATCCTCTTTTCCCCTACTCCTGTCTCCGTGGTCTGCGTTTGGGTCCAGACACTACTGACTCCTAACAATTATAGAAATGCAAAGTGGTGGGCATTAGGAACCTTCCATATTAGTAATTTGTATTTGTCTTCTTTGTATGATTTGTCTTTCAGGATGTAGTCTCTGAAAATGTTCAAGATACTTTTCATAACTTCTTTTGGGACACAATATTTCCTAAACACCCATACATTTCTGGCTTTCCACAAGCTGTCCTTGACACAATTTATAACTACCCACCATCTGTTCACATTTGCTGGATGTGCACCCTGTAAAAAACCATAAGCAATGTCTTCATAGCTCAACGGGGCCTTATACAGGTCCCGCAGCCAAGGAGTTACCAGGGACCACACTTCTTTGGCAAATGGATAAGACCAAAAGAGGTGAATGACAGATTCATCACCTCCACAAGTTGGTCTGGGACAACTGGCGCTGTGAGTACAGTGTCTTCTCTCAAGAAAGACCCTCGTCGGCAGACACTGATGGGCAATTTGCCAGGCTAAGTCTTTGTGTGTATTGATCAATAGGTTGTTGTTGACATTAGCCCATACTCGTTTGCATTTTTCCTCTGTCAGCGTGCCCACAGGAGCCAGTCTTGCTAACTGAGGGGACAACACCTTCTCAATAGCTGCTCTTGATATTTTGTCTGGTGGAATTACCCCCTGTCTTAAAGCTTTGATTACAGTGCTATACAGTTCCTATTCCTCCCACATTTGAGGAATTCGCAGGGGTCAGCACAGCCGGAGTGCAATGGCTTAGCCTCGCCCTGGGTGAACCACCTTCTTGATCATGGTATCTCCCCTGCCAGGTAAGTATGAGCTGTACACGTCAGAGGCAGGGCGCTCACTGGCAGACACAGCCCTCTGGCTGGCGGTGCCATGATGTCAAAGAACGACCAGTGCTTGGCACGCCCCGCCCCCAGAGGTCTCGGTCGTACTCGTCTACCTGGTAGATTATTTGCTTTAAATGTTGTACAAGGCTCTGCCAGACGGCAAAGCCTGCCAAAAATATGTCTAACTCGCTGATGTTCCTCTCCGCGGAAGCCTTTAGTAAAAGGCGAAAGACTTATACGTTTTGAAGAGAAATCAGAGAAAGTATAGCGCTTGAGCCCAAGAGCGGCCAAAGGCCTCAGTCGTCTCAGTCAACAGCCTCACGGTACGCTGCGTTTGGCCCTCTGTAAGCAAATGACAGGCCACACCTTTCCTCACTCTCAAGCCCACCCTCTCACCAACGGAGAGAAAATGAGATGAGGGGAAAAATGGAGGGGAAATGAGATAAAGCAGCAGGGATTCTTTTTTGTTTTTCCACAAGGCGAGAGAAGGGTGCACCGTTCCCAGCAGCAGTGCAATGCCGGGTCGATGCGTGGAGCGAACGGAGCAAGCCCCTTTTTCGACTCCTGATCCTAAAAATCCATTCAATACAAAGTCCCCTTATAGAGGACGTATCAGATATTAAACTGATAAGAACAGAAACTACACTTTGATCTTAGCCAAAAGGCCGAGAAGCGATAACCCCATTATTGTTTGCAGCCTACGCCCGCCCACTGACGACAGCCCGCTCTTGTTGCGGGGGCCGCAGTATTTCACCATGTCAACGAACGACCAGTGCTTGGCACAGCCCCGCCCCCAGAGGTCGCGGTCGTACTCGTCTACCTGGTAGATTATTTGCTTTAAACGTTGTACAAGGCTCTGCCAGACGGCAAAGCCTGCCAAAAATATGTCTAACTCGCTGATGTTCCTCTCCACGGAAGTCTTTAGTAAAAGGCGAAAGACTTATACGTTTTGAAGAAAAATCAGAGAAAGTATAGCGCTTGAGCCCAAGAGCGGCCAAAGGCCTCAGTCGTCTAAGGTCAACAGCCTCACGGTATGCTGCGTTTGGCCCTCTGTAAGCAAATGACAGGCCACACCTTTGCTCACACTCAAGCCCACCCTCTCACCAACGGAGAGAAAATGAGATGAGGGGAAAAATGGAGGGGAAATGAGAGGTCAGTGGCATCTGCCACGGTATCTGCCGCTGTATAGATATGGCACATATTCTTTTTATTTTGTTATTTTCTTAGATTTTTGTATTTTCATTATTCTTTATTATCTGCCACGTTAGATGCCGAACAGCACACTTGTTAAGGAGAGGCAGTAGTAAGAAGAACCTGACCATGTGAAGCTTGATCTTCATCATTCAAGCTGTTGTAAACTACAGATGACCAATCACAGATATAGACCCCAAACATGTGTGTGTATAGCCTACTAGTCTAGGTGACCTCTACATTTCTCAGTGCATCACAAGATTCTAATTTAAAATCATGTACTAAGGGTTTTCTATCAGTGAATATATTTAAAAAATAATAATAATAATAATTTAAAAATCTGCTATTCAGTTAATAGTCATGACTTTCAGATGGTGCACTACATGGGAAAAAGGTCACAGTAATGAAGACACTATTCAGCCGTTGTTCACTCTTTATCAAATAGATTCAAGATTCAAGCTTCAAGAAGTTTATTTGTCACAAAAGTGGCAATGCTCAGCAGGAATGTGCAAATGGCAAAATAACAGGTTCACACTATTTACAATAAAAAACCAACAACACAATATTTACAATGTCACAGTAAGAGCTCTATAAAAACCAACACAATATTTACAGTAAGAGCACTTGGAAATAATATATTTTTAAAAAAGGGGAAATTGTATCTATGTAATATAATATAAATCATGTGTAGTCGTTACCTAAGTGTGTGAGTGTGTGTGTGTGTGTGTGTGTGTGTGTGTATAAGAGGGGCAGTGTGTGGGTCAAGAAGATGAGTCAGGCCTCTCGAATCTTGTGTACAGTCTGTAGTTTTTGTTGTTGACAAATTCTGAGCAGAACTTCTCACAGTCTTTTTGTTTCTGGAAAACAAAAGTGAAAAGTCCCGCTGGAGAGTCCTCATCGACACCATCCCAGTTTTGCAGGTCCTGTAGGGATTCTTTTATCTCCTCATTGTCAATGGAAAGGACAGCGGGAAGTTTAAGTCCCCCTTCAAATGTTATATTGCGGCACCAGTCAGCTGCTGCCCTGGCATCCCTCACAAGAATGTTTTCCTGCAGTAAAGAATAAAATGTGGTCAAAGTATGTAGTGTATATGATGTTGTTCCCAACTAATGCTTCGAACTCTTAGAGTACATTTACAGTACATCATTAACAAATAGATTCTATTTCGTAACTACGAATGTTGTCTTTAAAAACATTTGTGTCATTCAACACCTTAAAGTCAAATCTCTATTTACAGAAATAAGCAATGGGTATGTGATTGAATGAACAAACACTAACACTACGTGGATTCCATCGAGAGCCTTTCAAACTAAATGCCAATATATAATCAGATCTACCTTCAGTGTTAATGTAAATGAATACTTAAAGCAAATGGTTGCAACAAATCTCTAGCCAGAGCTTGGTCAATACGCACCAAGTACCACTGTTATTAATTGTGTCCTAGGAGTGCACAAAAGCTGCTTCATGTTACAGTAGTGAAGTCATACTGTATTGTCTTATGATCAAGCAACAGACAATACCTTCATATGATACATATATGTATCATATGAAGAATCATATCTATCATATGTGATAGGCTAAATTACATTCATAATGTTCTTTATGTTCACCATTTATTCATTTCCTGCTGTGAACTGTTTTGTGTTGTTTATCTGGGACAAACAACACACTGGATTTTTTAATTAAAAAAAATATAATTAATTCATGTATCAGGTTTATATTCAGCTCCATTGTTATTCCTGTACATGCACACAATGCATATTAAATAATCTGCCAAAATGTACAGATGTCTATCCAAGCCTCAAGGGTCATAATTTCATATTTAGGAAGTTCTGATGTTTGTGAATGTGGTGTATGGCTCCCGCCATTAGGTGTCGCCCTTGAGTTTGGGTTTGAAAATGTCTTACCTGTTCTGTGCTTTTAGTGTCAGCTGTTATCTCTGCAGCTCTGGAAAAAAAGAAAATCCATCTGTAAATGAACCGGTGCCACATTCCATCATTACAGTTATGTAAAAGTGCAAAACCACTATATGCCACGACTGGCAGAATGGATTTAGTGATGTTGCACATAGGCTTGCACAGCCACAACGCAAACAATGTCCTGTACCTTTTCGTTTCCTGGGAAGATGTGCTCTTCAGAAGCACAGATTCCGTTTGGTAACGGCACATGTTGCTGTTGCTTTGCAACCACCGAATCAAAACCTACCAAAAAATAAATAAATAATAATAATAATAATAATAATAATAAGCATGTGAAAAATTGACAGCTTTAACCACATTGAAGTTTTCGGTCTTGTATACATTAATGTTTTCACTTACATTGATACATACACTTACAGTAAGTACTGCAGTTTGGATTCTAACATCTAGAGATTACTTATATTAGGAAGTCATGCTTCCATTTTGTTAGGGTTGTGGTATATATTCTCCAAATGGTGTTCTCCAAATATGCCAGTACTCACTGATTTTTTTCATGTAAATGTAATTCTTATACTAATAGTCTATTTGGTACACATCCTCATTGGCTCACCTCTGGCAAAATGACCTCTGTAATGAATATTTTGGCAGCATATCAATTATAAAGCCTGGGGGAATGTACTTGACTTAAAGACATATAGTAATATCTTAAAATATATACTGACTAACTGGAAGCCAAAGCAGGGACTTCATATAGAACTGGTGTGTGCTCTTGTCCTTGCTCCACTTAAAACTGTAGTAGCATGATTCTGTACCACTTGTAACTAATAACCTTGGAGATCTACTTGAAATTACTTTTTAAAAAATTAACCAGTTAACTAGTTAGCCAGAGAAGCGCAAAATTGTAAATGACAGTTTAGATAATTGCTTCAATTTCAGTACAATTTACTTTATTTGAACAGGATAATCCACCCAGTATCAATCTTGCTTTCCATGGAGTCATGGTCAGTTAACTGAATTCATGTAAAGAGTGAAGACACCCACTTTTCCTGGTTCCAGCTTTTCAGATTTGTTCATTATTTCTCAACCACAGCACTGTAAATTAATACCCTTAGGATTTTTAGACTCTTGGTCAGAGTAAATAAGGAGTTCAAAAACTTTGAGAATGGGTGCTCAATTAAAATAAGAGTAATCGGTCATGGAAAGAGTTATTAGTTTGAGCCCTACCTAAAGAATGCAAATGCCTCTCAGCAACTAGGGGAGTAACATTAAGTCATTTTAAAAAAATGTTAGAATGCTGTTAAACTGAAAATGCCAATGAAATCCTGTCACAAGGAAACCACTTGGAAAGTAAGATTGCAGTCACTGATGACAACCAATTTCTTTGCCTGCAGTTAACTGGGAGCACAGTCTGTCTTTGCTGTCTTGTAACACATAAATAAAGCTTCTGTTTCAGCCTAACTGTAAATACTCCTCATAACAGCTGCAAAGCCTAAAGCCTCTCACGCCCTGTCATTTTGCACTCTGCAGCTAATGTACCTGTAGATGGTGCTGCAGGTTGTGGCCCTAGACCTGCTTGTGTTCTGCTGATCAGGGTCTGAAAATAAAAGAACAATAATGTGAAGATTGAAAAACTAAAGGGCATAGCATTAATATAGATCCTCTAATGTGATCATGCTTTAAACTCTGAGAAGTAATAGCATTTCAATGACAAGTAATCACAGTAGTATTACACTGCATTTGTTATTTAAAAAGATATCAACCTATACGTATGCCATTTATTTCTTTCCTCAGCATTGCAACATAACAAACTGTGATATAAATCAAATGGTGTTATCAGCACACTTTATTTAATGGACTTTGACTTGAATGAATGTGACACCCGACATTCATTGTCTTCGCATTTTAAAACCGAATTTTAGAATAACATTGTAGTACAACTGTATGAGCGTCTTGCTTAAAAAACATTGATAAAGAACAAAAAAAATGCAAATTTAAATTAATGCAAAAAGCCCGTCATGGAAATGCTCATTCTAGCAAGTCTAATACAACATTGACGACTGTTCAACATTCATAAACTATAAACTTCAGAATCTCACTGGCAAACAGCGGCAGGTAAGGTGGCAGGTCAGTGGCAGCTGCCAAACAGTGGCACCTAACATGGCAGATAATAAACACATAATTAAGAATAATATTGAAAATAAAAACATCAATAATAAAGTAAAGAATAACAAAATAAAGAGAATATGTGCCATATATACAGCGGCACCTACCGTGGCAGGTAGCTAGTGGCAGCTGGAGCTGCCACCGGAAGTGCCACTGCTAGCGGCAGTTAGAGCGGCAGGTCTAATAACCTAATAATAAGGTCTAATGCCACCGATAATAAACACATAATAAAGAATAGTATTGAAAATAAAAACATCAATAATAAAGTAAAAAATAACAAAATAAAGAAAATATGTGCCATATATACGGCGGAATATATATACCTACCGTGGCAGGTAGCGGCAGGTACCTTGGCAGGTCAATGGCAGCTGTCAAAAATAGCGGCAGGTACCGTGGCGGGTCAGTAGCAGCTGCCACAAATAGCGGCAGGTCAATGGCAGCTGTCAAAAGGTTTCTAAACGCAGATTCGATATATGTATCTATCTGTATATAAATGTAACAACATTGAAATATGTTTTAGATGAACACTGCAGCTGTTTTTAACTGAGTATATTTGTGGATTTGTTTTACATTTATATAAAACGAGACGTATTTGTGTGTGCATCGGAAACAGACATTTGTGAACACTAATTTATTTGTGAACCTTCTGTCATTTATATATATATTTGTTTTACATTCATATGAAACGATACACATTTGTGTGTGCATTGAAAAATATATTTGTGAACAGAGACATTTATAAATAAATCGCAAAATATATTTGTGAATCGTGTTTTGACTTATGAGAGTTACCTCTCCCATAGGGTCCTGTATTGTCCCATTGACTTTTTACTGCACGAAAGCCAGCGAGCCCGACACCAATACGTCGAATTTCACTTACCTAAACAGATATCGATAATCCTTCACTTGTCTATTTGCATGGCGGCGGGTGGCGCTCCATCTCCTATACACAAAATAAACTTTTATACTTTGTTAAAGACACGTATACTCCAACATTTCCATTATAATGAAATCCAAGCTGGCTGACAGACGCCTCGAACTCTTCTTCGGCACTTTGCGTCCGCGCAAAATGTACGCTGCTTACAGCGCGGACGCAAAGTGCCGAAGAAGAATCAATCGTCTTGGATTTCATTACAATGGTAATCTTTGGCCTTTCATAAACTTTTACTGTACCATTGTTTTCAGGACATCCCATTCTATACTCACATAAAATATGAAACACTTTTACGGTACCATTTTTGAGAAATATCAGTTTAAAGTGACCCATAGGCTCATTGTAGTACATTTTCTCGGTTAAATTTCCAATCTTTAACCTTTCATAAAAAACATGATTTGTAATAATTAGTTGACAATTTCAATGGATTCCTACTCAGGACACCCCCATCTATGACTTTATGAAATATGAAACACTTTTACTGTACCATTTTTGAGAAATATCAACTTAAAGTTACCCATAGGCTCATTGTGGTGCATTCTCTCTAATATTTCCAATCTTTGCCCTTTAATAAAAACATGGTTTGCAATAATTTGTTGACAATTCTTATTCATTCCTGCTCGAGACATCCACTTATATACTCACATGAAATATGAAATAATTTTACTGTACCATTCTTGAGAAATATCTACTATTGCATAAATGTGATGGGATAAAAAACATATATTTTTTAAGTAACTTGATTCTTTTGGACTGTGTGACTCAATTCAGGCCCGGTTAGTAAAAGGTAGTAAAACTGAACCTAGTCTAACTTATCTTTCTTTGTTGTTCCAGGTAAGGTTACGCTTGGTCAAGTCAAGTCTCAAACAATGATACATTTGGTAAACTCTGCCTACCACCATGAGTTTGGTCTAATTTAACTCAACACATGGGCAGAATAGGGCCTACCAAAATAGGCAAACAAGCAATGCTCGCTTAGAACCACAGACATGGGGTGATGTGAAATTTCAGTTCAGTTCCATTGGCAAATCATTTTGACTCGTTCACTTCAAAACAACTGTTTAAGTGAACGATTGATCCTGTGAACCGATTGAAACGTGAAACTGAGCTGATGAAGTTGCCTCAGGGCCCCCCTAGCTCCCACAGCAGCCGATCCCATGCCTCTGGCAAGCCCTGCTTATCTGACAGGAGCAAAAGGATGGCATGTGCTGGATGTAAGTACTACACTGTAACACAACCTCCAACAATGAGCCCCACCTGAAATCTGAGTACAAATTGTTTGGGTAGCAGCTCATAAATCAATATTCTGTAAATAGATAAATCACAAAAAAACATGACACCGCTAACTTTTGCTCATCTTTTTTATTTCATGATTAATATTCACATCACTAGTTAACAATTAATCACAACGAACATCTCTTTCATACCAAATATTCATTATATCTCAGATCGAAGGAGGAGGGTGGGGGGGGATGAGCTCTATCTAATAGGACAGATGCCTCTAACAACCAGCAGTTTGTTTGTTGTCTTCTGCATGCTCTTGCTATGGTGTTGTGCCGTATAGAGTAATACAATACACACACTACAGTTGGGCCGCTCCACAATACTGAAACATAGATTCTTTTTCTTGTCTCCACCCCGATTTACAATTACAATTTGGGCATGTAGCTGACCAGCTTAAAAGAGAAGTCAAACATTTGTGAATCCCAGAACCAAAAAACAATCTGATAATAAAACAAAAGCAATACCATGCTAATGTTGTGCAATTCGGTGCTACACAGTGCTTTAAACCCCCCCCCCCCATCTCTCTGTATTGCTTTGACTAGACGCGTGCCTGCTGGTTGCTCCGGCTGCAGTAAAGGAGACAAGTGGAGGAAGCTAGTTTTCAGTAGCGGGGTGCCGACATGCCTCTGTAGGTGGGAGACACAGCGAGGGGCTCCAGGTGCATATCTACCAACACTTCCTTTTCTCTCGGCTTCTCCGTTCTTACGTTTGAGCCGTTCAGCTGCCACTCTTGAGTGGCGAGGTTGTGTTTTGAGTTCACCATCGACAGTTCTTTCCCCCCACGTCATTTTTAATCGAACAAATTGCTCCAAATTTTCCATTATTTTTAATCCTTTTCAAGACGAATGGGTCCGAGTCTCCCCTAATTTCAGCTCTGTGTTGGCAGGTATGTCAAGGTGTCTATATAGGAGCTGTCTAATACAGAACATTACTTTCTACCACATGCCAAAAGACTAATACTGGTTACTGTTAGTCTAATTGGGGGTGGTGGCAGGCGGTAGTAAGGGCCCAATGTGTGTCAGTTGCCACGTGTGGTGCAGAGCATGACCTCTGACCTCATCTGAGCGCTTCCTATCTCTTTTTTTCACTGAAAACCAGTCAGATTCCTCTTGATCAATGGAAATTTGCCAGCCAAATTACAGAAAACATGAAATGCTAAATGTTACTTTTGTGTTTCCCCGGTTCCGCGTGGTTTCTCCCTGCTTATACAGCCATAAGAAGATCAAATCTATGCCATAAAGAGTTATAAAATTGACCCTTTGTGCCCGTGTGAAATCCATCCATATTGTTAATTCGTTCCCTGTCTGCTGAGACCGCACCGGAGCCGACACACACCGCCTCCCTTCCTGCCCGTCCCATTTGAATCCAGTAAAATCCATATTGTGACCTATTTTCCAAAACAGAACAGAGACAAACCTCATACACGTATTCATAATCTCGCATTTTTAATACAATACATTTTTTAAAAACATTCTTGGAACTTCAGCAGCCCTTTTCTTGTTGGAAAAAAGGCAGCCTCTGAAAAAAGAAAAGAACACTTTTCCTTCCTTTCTGTTTTCAATCTTAATAATACTATCATTAACCAGTCGCGACGACTGTCGACATCCGCAACACCCTGTCGAGAACTCCGTTTTTTTTGTTTCGTTTTATTTTAAGTTACTTCTGTGGTGATAAAAACATGGTGACGTCTATATACAGGGGGACAGTGTGAGGGATTAGTGGAAGGTAATAAAGCGCTAAAACTGGGGGGCAAACAGTCGTGAACGGACATCAGAGTGAGTTGTCACATTCTGTCCAAGCTGCAAAGCCTTACCTCATACCTAACCTCACAGATTGAAAATATAAACCTGGTCTTAACCCTTACTTATTAGATAAACCTAACTCTTATGGTACCTTAACCCTAACCTTAACTTAAATTTGCCCTGACCTAACTGGGAACCTTTAATAGCGTTTTGCAGCTTGGTCAGAATGTAAGAACCAGTAAATCCTAACGGGGTACAACGGGAGGGCAGACTGGAGAGTTGAGTGTCAGACCATCTTAGCCAATAGCACAACACCAACGACCAAAAATCCACTTAAAAAAAAAAAAAATATCCACTAACCCGACCAATGAGATCAAAGGATACTGACTGTGTCACCCGGGATACACAACATCAGCTCTTCGGGTCGCGCGTAGAGCTTCCAAGACACATTGAGACGACGACAGTTTCTATTGCATCTATATACACGCTTGTCCGCATAAGACCTATCAAAGTGCGTTCATCCCGTTGCACGACTATTCTCGAAGACAGATTCACATCACATCGTTTCACGTACGATCCGCACTTAACGTCACGCGCAACGCTTTGTTTTTCAGCAACTCATGGGAGTGTTTTTGCGGGAACGATACCTCATAAGGTGCTTTTAGGCTTCTAGTCTTTATTGGTGATAATTTGATTACTTGTTCTTTGATTATCAGTGCTATACCTAACTACCAAGACTATGTTGCTCCCACACTCACACTACACAGTGGACAATATTTTACCGAAGTACAGTAAAAGCAGCTTTGTATCACTCCAGTGCATCAAAGAGGAACGAGACTGTGTTCAGAATGAGACAAACACAAGACTTTGAAGTTTCACGGGGTACTGTACATACTTAATAGTTATATTTTCTCGGTGTTTACTGTTCCAGACACGATAATATATTTATACTGTGGCCACCAAGAAGTGGGCTGGTTTAGATGGAAAAACTACGGAGGTTCTCTGTAGTCGAGATGTTGAAAGCCAGACTATCAGTGTTCCAGAGGCTAGGTAGCGCTCTCTACAGGTTGGACACAGTAACAACACTTCACGCATCTGACGACTTCAGCAACAGGCCGCGAACATGCCGCTAATCCTTCATGAGACCTGAAACCATCCCAATCATGAATGCACAATGCATAGAGCTAGAGTGACTAGAATGGGCTTTTCAAATCATCAAGCGATGGGCTGTACTCATTTTACTTTGGTGATGCATAACATCGCCCCTGGGCTCGGTTGTTCTACCAAAACCTACAATACCATGGTTAGTTGTTAAAGTAACAGAAAGGGCTCAAAAAAGCTGTGCCCTTTGTCTTCTACAATACATCAATCAAAAAAAATCAAAATCAGATTTAGCAATGTTCCCTTATACATTTAAGACTTTTGTTTTCTTCTCAACCTTTGACTTTAATTTTCTTTAAAACGGAGTGTGCTATAATCTTTTTGTCACAAGTTTTTTCTCTCTTTCTTTTCAATGTGGATAGTTTAGCTAAAAGACAACTTCAAATGCCACTGGACAATCCCAGCTGTTTGACCAATAGCGGAAGGCTCTTCATTCTGTCTGTGCTGACCCTGTGCTGCATTCATGGCAAGTTGGAACTGGACAGTTTCTGATCTCCAGTCGGTAAAATAACTCTTGACCGGTGAGTTTTGAGAATTCAAGAATTTTGAAAATGTAGTCACACTAATAAAAAACACATTTGTACCTCAACTTTAAAATACTATTTTTTGAGCATGCTATATTCTGCTCTGATCTATTTATTATTGATCTATGTAGACGAGCGGTAAGCTAGCTAGATAACTAGAAATTTGATGTCAACTGCTACCTCTGCTATTGTGCAGCGGCCATCTCAAGCAGCTTGGTGGTAGGGTCAGTACAAGGCGAATTAGTTAAAAGTTCCAACATCTTTAAATGTGGACATTTCCAAGTTCCAACTTGCCATGAATGCAAGGTTACTTTCCGAAAATGACACTACTTCCTTCAAGTGAATTCACCTCTCCACCTACCTATTAACCCCCATGGTCGCTCTCTGTCCTTCTGTCTCTCTGTCTGTCTGTAGTTCATGTGTATACATGTGTAACAGGAAGCGTTCCCAACTAAGATCACTGTATTGCTGTCAGAGAGCTGTAGTGAAACACAGAAAGAGGAAATGGGCAGGAACAAAAGCAGGGATGAGGTGAGCCTATGATGGAGATGCCATAACAATGTCTAACGATGACTATGATGGGGACAACACAACAACACAGCTTGTCATCGTTTTGGACAATATCAGCATAGACCATCAAGACACAATACAGAGTTGGTTTCATTCTAGAACAGAGAGAAATGCTTTTATGAACAGCATACTGTTTTATTATAGAGTGCCGGTTTCTGTTTGTGTATGTGTGTGTGTGAGTGTGAGTATGTGCCTGCACACAAGCGAGCATGTGTGTGCTTTTGTGTATATATCTGTGCTTATGTGTGTGCTTGTGTGTGTATGAAAAAAAAGTTACCACAAGCTTTACAAATGCGGAATCTATGACATATTGGCTAGTGGGAGGATTTGACGAAGAGGGTGGCTCTGTAGCCCCACCCCTTGTCCACTGGGGTGAACCACATGACCAGGAAATGGCACATGTGCTAGAGAAGAAAGGTGCTGTCCGTCTGTCTCTAATAGCCACACTTTATGGACCGCATATGCTAGCTACAGCTCAGGGTGACTGCTGGGGTCCCCAGTAGTGGAGTTTGTTAAGGGGTATACAAGTGAGATTCATTCTAAATCATGGGGCACATGGGGATTTGGAGTCAGAGGTCCAAAGATACAACAGGACTGAAAATGGGGCTGGACCCTCAATCCGCCCCAAGATCCACAGTGTTGTTTGATTTGATGCCCCAATGCTTAGACACTGTGGTGGACCAGGGTATTATTGTGAGGGAGAACAGGGTTGAATACCCTCTGGCTCATTTAGGCTCAATGAGAGAGTTAAGTAAAACGCTATAGAGGCTATAGAGTGGAACTCAATCCCCAAGGCTTCAGATGCATAGGGATCTTGATCTTTGATGCCCCTAAATACTTCTATAAAACAAAAGGTTAGGTAAGGGTTCAAGACCAAACTGAACCGAGCTGAACTGGGCTGGCACCCTTATATCTTCCACTGTAGTTCGTGGCTGTGTGCATGTGGTCAGGACTGAATGTGAGTGTTACAAGAACAGTTAAACTTGTAGAATGTCAACAGTGGTTAAGTAGTGCATGAGGATGGGGTATACTCAATACACCCAGAAAGAGGTGGGCATACTATGTCCCCAGAAAGAGGTGGGTATATTCTTTGTCCCCAGAAAGTGGTGGGTATACTTTGTCCCCAGAAAGAGTTGAGTATACTCTTTGTCCCCAGAAAGAGGTGGGTATACTTTGTCCCCAGAAAGAGTTGAGTATACTCTTTGTCCCCAGAAAGAGGTGGGTATACTTTGTCCCCAAAAATAGGTGGGTATACTTTGTCCCCAGAAAAAGGTAGGTATTCTTTGTCCCTTAAAGAGGTGGGTACACTTTGTCCCCAGAAAAAGGTGGGTATACTTAATTTGCCCAGAAAGAGGTGGGTATACTCTGTATGTCCAGAAAGGGGTGGGAATACTCTGTATGTCCCCAGAGAGAGGGGGGTATACTCTGTCCCCAGAATAAAGGGGGTATACTCCATGAACCTGTATACCCTGATTTGGATTTCACTATGAAGTTAATGGCATATAGTGAATTGTACAGCAGCCTATGTCACGGTGGGTGAAATGGTCCAGACTGAGGCAGTGCTAAATATGCTGTGCAAAAGCTGCTGCATTTTCTGGAGCTAGAGATGTAAGCCAGGTTGGTACTAGCTTTACTACGCTTTGACGTCACTTGAACAAAAGCTGCAGCAGCTAGCAGGTTCGCTCCAAAGTCACTCGTGTTAAGGGTAAGGGTTAAATACTCCTGATTAAGGTAAAATGTTCAGGTTGAAGCCATATTCGCTACTTCAAGGTCAAATACTCTGAACTTCAAGGTCAGATATATATTTTCAATATCAATTACGTTTTTCAAGTGTGACTAGACCTCACTGCATCGTGAGCCAAAGTTACCCAGACACGGGAACAGAGCTCCCCACTTGTCACAACTATGACTTCACTCCCAACTCCTCAAAGTTTACTGTGCAGTGATCGTAGCCCTCTAACTGATTGCGACTGTAGTTGAGTGAAAAGTCAACAGATTTGATGTAGCCATTTGTTAGAGCATCTCACTCCCTAAATACACTGATGTCCTGGAAGCTATTGTCTGTAATGATTTTGAACTCTTGTCTTCATCTACTTTCCATTGTTTCCAATCTGCTCTAGATGAACCCTCGTCCTCTGTGCCAATCACTGCTAGCATCAGGATATGGCGTATTTCAATGAATATGTACGAAACAGAATGCCGTAAAGATGCTAAAAGAAGTACCAAGGAGGAGATAATGTTTGGTGAGTGAGCTATAGAATAACCTAGACAGGCATTGTGTAGTACAGTAGATAGATGTGGGCATAGTTGCTGGCTGGGTGGCTGGAATGTGCTGATTTAAAGCCGATTTGAAAGTCCTTGTCCTGCTTCTGGTCTTTAGCGGTCAGCCAGCTAGCTAGCTAAGTAGCTAGCCCTCAGCTGGTTTGTGTGGTCTGGGGCTAAGTGGAAATGGACTGATAATGGAGATGGGTCAAAGGTTAAGTTTCGCATAGGTGATAAGGATAGAGGCCTGGGAAGAAGATTGGAAGATCAAAGTGATTCTGGGCCAAATCATGAAGGCCTAGAACTGGGATCAGAGCCAGTATTCAGAAAGGGCTATAAGGAGAGTTGGGTCGTAATTAGGCTAATAGGTGGGAATACTGTATTTACCCCATAGAAGATTTGGCGATACTCTGTATACCTGCATATACCCTTGACTATGCTAGTGGGGTTTTAGGGGTTTGAGTTTCAGGGCTTTCGAGCCAGTGGGTACTGGGGTTGCTCACAGAAGAAAAGCTGGTGGAACCCCGCACAGAGAAACACAGACAAACAGGAAGTACTCTGCTCTGCGGTAGGCAGGGTAAAAGGTCAATCAAAGGTCGTCAAGAGATCAAAAGGTCAGGGTTGTTAGCGGGAAGCTGGCAGGCGGACCCCAGAGGAATACTGAGAGGCTATTGGTCAGTTTGGTGCTGCAGTGGGCGAGATGAAGGGCAGGGCCAGAGGGAGGTGACTGCGCCGTGGTTGGTTGGTTGACTGATTGGCAGGTGGGCGAGTGCCGTGCATTTCCCGCCAAAATCTACTTGTCACTGGGACTCAATCTGTGGAGGGGAAAAAAACAGGGAGAGAAGAAAGAAAGATAGTAAAGGATGAAAAAGGATGAAAAAGAGAAGACAATTGATGGTAAGACAACTTGCAGACCAGAGTGGAAAGTGTTGGAGATGTTTGCCACGCCCCTCCATCATTATATGTCAATCACACACACACACACACACTGTCTTTTATTATGGTTATTATATGCCTAGAAAATGGGAAAATTAAAATGTACATACAGTGAAAGGCAGGACAATCAATTAAGATTTTGCATGCAACATGGAACAGGCAATTTGTCCCATGTCATTTGTTGCGTCATACTTGTCTCAGGGATGCGTTTGTCCATGCTAAGGGGCTCCCGAAGTCCGTCCCCCCCAAAAGGAGTAGGTGTAGTCTCCTTCACCCCATTCTCCTTAGCAACGCTTCCTGGTGCTGTTGCCGCGGCAACGCTTGGGGGTGATGGTGTCTTCTCCTCAGCCTTCTCCTCCTATACACAAGATTATATACAGACAGGGACGCGCACACACACACACACACACACACACACACACACACACACACACACACACACACACACACACACACACAGGCATACATACAATTGTAAAGACATTCAGCAGGCGAGGGTTTATACAGTATACACTCATGCTACCACACCATCTAGTGGTGTAAGCCTGTCAAAGCACAATGAGTCAGCGTTCTCCCACTTGTATATGATCGGCTGTGTTAAACCTCAACCTTGTGTCCATTGGCGTGTCCATTGCCCGTCTCCAACCCCACGTTGTCCATGGATCCGATCTTAGTCTTAGTCTTGATGTTCATCTTATGGGATTCAATCTTCACATCACCACCACCTGGGGCAGATGGGAGGAGGTTAATATGTGAAAAGAATAGAATAATATTAACTAGGCTTGAAGAGAGGTGAACAACAGTAGTGAACAGAACAGAACAGTTTTCCTGACCTGGCTTGTATTTCATGTTGTCCTTGGAACCACATTTGGATGTCACCTTGCTCAGATCAACCTTCTTGTTCAGGATCTGCACCTGGATAAGAGCAGAGATCCAAATAAAGTCTCCTCCTGCTTCAATAATTCATAAAGACCCCACATAAAAACGGGGCTCTCCTGTTCTCATGCCGTTCCCGTTCTCACACTGCATCCAAACTTCACCACGCACTCTTGCCAGTTCGGAAAACCTTCACCGCCCACTATTATGTGCCTGGCCCATTTATGGAAAGGATTTAATTTTGTAAAAGACACAAATGAAGAGATTGAATTACATGGCAAATGTTGGATTACCTGCTCATGCTTGTCTTTGACCCATTTTATTCTCATTGAATTTGCCTGTTTTATTCTTCTGTTTCCAACTGTTTGTAAAGCACCTTGTAACTCAGTTTTGTACAATACAACTAAATTTTATTCTCACTATTGTTTTAAATTTGTTTAATTGTTTTGTAGTGTGAAACAAAATGAGTGAAAGAAACGTGAATCTTCTTGTTAGATCGTGTTAGAGGCTGGTTAATAAGAGACGTGACTAATGGTGAACAGTTTTGCTACAGTAGCATTCATAGTGAATTACCCAATACCCACTCAAATTCCCACTGAATCACACAGCTCTCTGTCAATCTGTTTTTTGAGTGTTTTCGTAGAACGCCTAATTAATTTTAAGCACCCCTCGGAATAATGAATCCACTCACCCATGGTTGCTGGTTGTATGTGGCATAAATTGTCATAATTTAAAGTATCAGTGGCTGTGTGGGTTTCTACACTACAAATTGACAGTTTGGATTTAGGCCCAATCCCAATTCACCCCTTGGCCCTACCCCTCCGTTTTGTGCGTTCACGTGTAGGGGTAGGGGTGTCCCGATTCTTGTTGGGATGGAGGGGTAGGGCAAAGTGCTAGGGCTACATGGCCCTCCAAACTGAGACTTTTCAGGGGCACACTACAAACCGAGGGCTAGGAGAAATCTCCACAAGCAACAAGCAACAAGCACAAGCAACAAAAAGAAACCAAACATGTAGTATTTTCTTCGCTAATAAAGATTTAAAAAATATTAAAACATTGTATTATCTTAGTTTAATGTCGTTTCAATGTAGTATGACCTTTTCTTTATAACAAGCATAACAAAAAATCGCTAGTATGCCGATGTCTCTACTATTTTGACATATTTCCATGTCGCATTCCCCCCCTTTGATGGCATATGACGCTGAAATATAACTAAAGTCCAGCAGCGAAGTTGCTACACTTACGGCTCCTCTAATATCAGTGCAGACTGGCAGGGTAACGTTAGGAGCGGCTTGCTAGACTACAGAGCACCGCTAACGCTATTCTGTCATGAAGTGGACTGGTAATGAAGCAGTGGTCTTTTTTATTTGATGACTTGTTTGATTGATTGGTAGTGTGAAACGTATAAGTTGTGCAGGTATAATCGCGAGCGTCCATGCTTTTCTATCTCCATCAGATGAACGGCAAATGTCACTGTGATAATACCATTATTGCCATAGTAATCTCCGATAACAAACTCGTCCCGTCTGCTTATGTAAACGTCATCGATGACGTATCAGGGTCTTGAAGGGTTGTCCCATTTCATAGGGAGAGATTTCAACCACTACCCCTTATAACTAGTGAGGGGCACTCGAAAACGAGGGGTAGGGAGTAAAAATGAGAATTGGGATTGGGCCTTACTGGTTGATTATTAGGCTATAATTAAGATTTTATTTTTGTCTATATAGAGTTTACATGGTAAACAATTGTCTGAACACCCTCCAGGAGGCAGGCGTGGATGTCAGTGGGCACCATTCACTACAGACCAGCAGAACTACAGAGGCGACACAACTAGTGCAAACCACTAGTTAGCCTCAAAAATAGGATGGGCCAGTGTAATGATCGCTGCTTGGGTGTCTATATAAAGACGTCACACTTCCGCTCTTGTGGAGTCAGAGTTTACTTTTGTTTGGGGAAGTCGTTTGTCTGAGCCGTTGTCTCTAACCTTATGTTACAAGTCTCTTTTTGGCTGCTGAAACCATGACCTATATTACAACAACGTCTGCCCTTAATATAACTACAGCTGAAGTATGAAGTTTTTTCGTCTGGTGTTCATGTCTTCTTCTCTAACGACTCCCCGGAGATCACCCATATCTCTACACCAGAAGAACAGCCTGCAGACTTCCGGAAAAAGATCTTGTGGACAGATGAGACCAAGATGAACTTGTACCAGAGTGATGGCTAGAGGAATGCGTGGAGAAAGAAAGGAACTGGCCAAGATCCACCGTATACTTCACAGTCATTTAGCAGTCACTTTTGTCCAAAGCGACTTACAAAGGTGATAGCCAAAGCTATGCGGGGCTCGAACCCACGACCCTGAGACTCATGCTATGTATACCAGCCCATCTGTGAAACATGGTGGAGGGAGAGTTATGGCTTGGGCATGTACAGCTGCTAGCCAGAACTGGCTCACTTGTCTTCATTGGTGATGTCACTGCTGACGGCAGCAGCAGAATGGAGTCTACAGAAGCATCTTGTCTGCTCAAGTACAAGAAAATGCAAGACGATGATCTGAGACGTACTGCCATAGCAACTAGGGAGTTTTTCAGGGCCAAGAAGTGGCAAGTTCAAGTCAATCTCCAGATTTAAATCCCATTGAACATGCATTTCATTTACTGGAGATGAGACTTTGAGGCAAAAATGCCTCGAAACAAACAACAATTCAAGATGGCTGCAGTGCAGGCCTGGCAGAGCGGCACCAGAGAAGATACCCATCGTCTGGTGGATTCAATGGGACGCAGACTTCAGACAGTTATTGCATGCAAAGGATATGCCACCAAATATGTTCTCATTCATAAATACTGAAACCAATATTTATACAAATACTAATAAAAGATGACAATCTAGTAGTTTAAACTCAGAGTATAGAGTCAAATGTCCCAAAACATCCTGAGCTCACTGTATGACCAAGTCCATTTCAATATTAATACACCAACCAAAAACCACTACTACTTATGTGTTGCCTAGCAACCACATTGTTTGGCTACTGTTCAAGAACTATATTGCTTGGTGGAAAAATAACATTTAATCATCAGCGATTAAAAAAAATAACAGATTTGTTGAACATCTGCATAGTTTTTTATTACAATGGTGAGTCAGGGCTGTGATTTACCATGATATTAGAACAGCTATTAGAGGGTTTCACGCCGCTTCACATTGTGACTCGTGGCTTATTGCTTAATTAAAAGTCAAACTCTTGGTAGGGTGGCGGGTTTGGGGTGGTTGGAGGGCATTTCCCAAGCCTAGCAACACCCTTCCAACAAAACTGTTGTTACAGTTTGTCTTTGAGGCAAAACCTCTATTGGATGACATTGAAGAGGCGACACCAGTTCTAGGAAATAACCTCCAACCACCCCTGACCTACCACCCCACCAGAGGGTTTCTCTCTTGGTAAAATTGACACTGCTATGAATACACCAGATATGCTTAATTAAAATTGCGACAATATTTCTACGATATTCCTACAGGGACGTATAAGTGTGTCTGTGGTACTCAATAGTGAGTTCATTATTATTATTATGTCTTTTTTTTTTAATCTCACATGGTATCGCTATAATATTGATCTTAACACCTTTGTAAGATTATGATATATATTTTCATCAGGTCTGTACCCCATCCAGTATGATGCAAATATTATGTGTTAATCCAAATATTGTGTGTTAATCCAGCTTGAGTATTTTTCTTAAGCACCGAACAGTGTAAGTCAGAGGAGTATCTTTCTCTGATGCTGCGGATAAATCCTTTCCCTTTACTTGCTGCGATAGCTTTGACGTGAGGCCATTTTCATTAACCTTTTGCATTTGGTTTAATCCATTTGAGGAAGCCAATGGTGACAGTGAAAGCATCCCATAACTGGAATATGATAGTGCAGTAGGTGGTTGGAGCAGATGGGACCACCATCTGGGAGGGTGGGCAGCAGCGTGGGGTCAATTCACTTTAAGTTCAATCAGTTCCCAATGCAAATGCAGGCAGCAACTGATCTGCCAATTATAGCACACTCATTCTCAGTTACTTCATAGAATGTGGGATATAACAACCTTCTCATGCAAAGGTTTTTTAAGGATTTACAATTTGAAGAAAATGCTTTTTGGTTGAAATCTAACTGCCCCCAGCCCCGATGGACGCACACAACCAGATTTCGTGAACTAACTAAGAACTCGACCAATAGGTGCCAGACAACTTCACAGTTGTGTTCTCCGAGAACACGTGTCAAAAAAACAACAACACTGAACACTGAAATGAGATTTTCACCTTCATTTTCTAAATCTGTGTGGTGGCCTACTTCAGCTACCACAAGATTCATGCATGCACAGAAGATCTGATTCCTAGTTCTTTGCAACAAGCATCAGATCTTCTCGTGAGAGTTGAAAGTGCAGAACGGCGGTCCGAGTTTTGCAGATTGTGTGACCAAGGCTTAAGAATTACGCCTTCAGTTCCTGTGTTAATGCAGGCAGAAGCAGATTTAAGTGTTAATATGCATCCATGCCGCATTTATACAAGAGCAGAAATGTAGCTTTTAACCCTTTGTCACCATCTGGTCTTTTAATGGCTACCTAAACAGGGTGAAATGGAGACTTCTCCCTGTTTATATAGCTGTGAAATGATCAGATCTAAATTAAGATGGCCTTGCCGAGGCTAAATGAGGGCAGAAATCTTGCTGTGTGCATCCATCTTAACTAGGGGCTGCTTCCAGCTCCAGCAGTACTTACTTTGCCTCCTCCAGGGACATGTTTGATATTGTCCTTGGAGCCACAACGAGACGTGACATGGCTGAAGTCCAGCTTTTTGTGCACTATCTGAACCTAGAGACAGGCAGGGCGGACAGACAGACAAGAGAGAGAGAAAGACAGACATATAGAAAGAAAGAGGCAGGTATACAGTCAGAGGCAGACAAGCAAGAGAGCAGCAGATCAGCCACCAGCTTACGTAAGTTAACAGGAAACAGAGCAGTACGTTTGGAAGAGTTACTGTCATTAAAATCACTAGGGGGCCTCCGAGAACTGATTTCATAACGATTCCATTTATGGATTTTTATTGATACGATACTTTAATAGCCACATGGACGAGGCTGGCAGAAATATTTTTGGAACATTATTCAACCAAACCCGTAAGATTTCTAGTTCTAAATGAAAAAGGTACAGTTCAAAAATATTGTGTATTTAAACCACAAAAGATGAGGATACTGACTTAGTGACGACAGACCTCTTCCAAAGCACAGGGGTGATTAATACTAGAAGGTAAAAAAAAAAGGAAAGACTAGAAAAGAGAGCTAGAGTAACAGGTGCAACAGAATATTGCAAAAGACACTGGTGGTGTGCAAATCTCATGCTGTTCCAAGCATAGAGGTAATTGCTGAAATGACTAATAACAGAAAATAAAAAGGTGTTAGATGCTCTTTTTAGGTGCTTCATATGGACCATGTGCATAAGGTATATCAACTTAGCTGGAATAGTCTCTCTGTCCTGCCCGTCCCACAGTGTAATGTGCACATATAAGTCATTTTGTCACCTTTGTGACAAAATGTGAAAAAGCTGCCGGTGTATACAGTGAGAACTAAAGTACACACGCAATGTCCTTGCCTTCGTGTTAAAGCAGATGAACGATGGAACAGGTGGTATGCTTCATGACCTGTTAGCTATTTTATTAGTCAGAATCAACAGATACCAAGAGTCGACTCCCAGAGTCATTGGCTGAGAGCCGACCTAATTCTCCAGCTTGTTGAGGAATCGACTCTTTTGGGATCGATTGACAATCACAGATATAATTTAGGATTGCTGACCACTGAAGCTTTAGAGCTGCTACAAGTTCTTATTTTCATTTTTGAGATAATGCTAGTCGCCTACTATCTCTCAACATAGTGTATGCTAAAGTGTTAGCATGTAGTCTACTATTATTCAACATAGTGTATGCTAAAGTGTTAGCGTGGAACCTACTATCACTCAACATAGCATATGCTAAAGTGTTAGCACGGAGCCTACTATCACTCAACATAGCGCATGCTAAAGTGTTAGCATGGAGCCCACTATCACTCAACATAGCATATGCTAAAGTGTTAGCACGGTGCCTACTATCACTCAACATAGCGCAAGCTAAAGTGTTAGCATGGAGCCTACTATCACTCAACGTAGCGTATGCTAAAGTGTTATCATGGAGCCCACTATCACGCAACATAGCGCATGTTAAAGTGTTATCACGGAGCCCACTATCACTCAACATAGCGCATGCTAAAGTGTTAGCATGGGGCACCAGAGCGAACGACCTACTGGGGGACATGTGGATGATTTTGGTGTCTTGATCTCATCACCTAATGGGTAAATCTAAAATGTGGTGTATCACTCTGATCCGAGAAGCTCACACACTTTATGCGTTGTTCAATCGTTAATGTAGTTTCCAAAAATGAGGGCTGAAAGAGGAACCCGCCCACCCCACCACCACCCCTCTCCTCCAGCAACTCCTCCTGTTGTGTTGTGAAACCACTTTCATGGCCTCCCTGTCTGTGTTTTAAAAAGCCCTGCAGCAGGCACGTCAGCCCCCCCGATCACCCCCCACCCCCTCCCTGTCTCACTCTCTATCTCCAAGCTGAAAATGGCACGCTGACGCAGGTGGCGCCAACAAGGGATGACTCACTGAGCTGTTAGCTCTGACACACACACACACACACACACACACACACACACACACACACACACAGCAGCAGCAGCCAGTAAACGAGAGTCCAGGTCTCTGTAGCACAACTACAGCGGCTGCAAGTTTATAACTGTGTCTCTTGGATTTCAATGAGGAATGCAACCGATGCTAACAAGCAATATAAGCTAAAACACTTTAACACCATTACAAAGCTGTTATTAGCCATGCAGCTTACGTTTCTTGGCCCGTTTTTTTCTTACATAGACAATGTAACATCACTACACATTATTTCCTGCACAACTACAATGGAGTTTGATAGCAGTAAAAAAAAAAAGGTAGTTATCTAACACATCAACAGTAAACGTCTGTCCGTCAGATCAAAGAGTAAGGGCTTATTTCTAGACAGATGTTCAACAATCATACAAGGAGAAATCCATCGTAGAAGAGGAGAGATGCCAATTTCTCCACCAACAGTAGCCAAGATAGACCAGAATGCAATGCAGCTTTTCAGTAAGGGGCACGCTCACGCTTTTTCTCGACTGGGTTGTCGAAAGGCATTTTGGGAGACGTAGGAAATCACTAACTGAAGAAGAAGTATCGACGAGGCAGGTTGAAGGGGGAAACAAAGTAAATGACAACACCTGGAATGTTGCAGCTTTCGTTTAAGGGAAACTGAAGGATGCATAACAATCTTTTAACCACATAATTAAAAGTGAATATAAAGAACCAAGAGAAACACAACTGTCTTTACTGTCTCGGTACATGTGGAAAATGTGGGTGATATGTAGGTGTAGATGATGATCATGGTGTAAAGGTTGTACGTTGAGTGGATTTATAGAACAAATATAAAGTTTGATAGTGTATAAAGGTAAAAGGGTGTAGAGGGCAGGAATTCGATTTAGGTTTTTAGTTGGAGTACAATGATGTCTGGTGAACCTATCTGCTGTAGACCTTATACATTTGACATGTTCAATGCCCAATCTTACAATACAGACTGGCTGCAGACTCCTGGACATCGTCAAACCAAAAGGAATCAGTGTGCATCTTTTTTGAGAGAGTATGAGCATTCCATTTTTGATTAAATATATTTAGGGTGCGTTCACACCCAGCATGTTTTAAGCAGTTTACTTGAACTCTGGACCATGGCCAGGTGAGAACAATGCCATTTGAACCGCACCGAGACATCAGATCTGTCCTCTTCCAAGAGAACCGAGGTGCAGTTTATTAAGTACGTAACCTGAATCAACTAAAGGAAACGACCCTGAAACACAAGGGATTATGGGTATAAAGATATGGATCTTGATGTCTGATAGCAGCAGTTTATCATGCTTGGAAAGCCTAGCATAACAAATGTAACTGAGGGCAACCTGCAGTCTGGACTGATGCTCATATTCAGATATTTTTTCATGTGTTCTTAACAGGTATGAGACCAGAGATGGTAAATTGCAGCAAAGAGCACAGGCAAGTCCATCACGCTGTCCAATAAACAAGCTACATGTGAGCCCATGTGACTTTTGTTCACAAGCCTTGCAACAAAATCAGATTTTCCACTATGGACCAAAGAAAGAAAGCAAACTGTAGGTGTGATCACACCTTTTACTCTGCCCTTGGCGGTGATGGCGGAGAGGTCTTATGTCTCGTTTTTTTCTCTCGATGGTGTAGAAGGGTATACTTTATGTTGGGTGGATGTGGAAAGGGTGGTGTATGAGGTGAATCGGCGTGTGAGGTTCATAGATGTGAGGGTGTAGATGACGGGGACTCACTTTGGCCTTGGCGGCGGGGGTGGAGGGGTCTGATGTCTTGTTGATCTGGGTGGAGGCGACCTGGGGAGACAACCAGCCCCGGGGTCAATATAACCTCCAACCAACCGCACGCCACAACACAAAGGGGTGGGGGTCAGGGGAACATAGGAACCAATCAAATGGAGGGAGACTGGATATGTTGGTTAGCAGTAGAACCAGTCAAGTGGAAGGACACCAAGTCATATCGAGAGACGCTGGGTACCGGATTAGTAGATTAGTAAAAATGGGGTGTAAGGTGTATGAATCAGAAATATTGAGGGATGGAAAGGTTGTTAGACCAATCAGCTTCTGTTGAATGGAATACATTAGAAGACATAATAGACAAACCAAGCCAATATCACAATACTGGAGAGTGCATGAGTCAACACCACCGATCCTGACAGATTTGACGATAATCCGACAGCAACATACCTGTAACCAGAAAGCATGGCCGATCTGCCCGAGAGAGTGAATTGTCCCCAATAATTGGCAACGATGCTGCCAGCGAGAAGCTAGCGGTGACTGTAACTGTAACCCTGCATAAATGGTACACGCTGCTGATTTTGTGGGCCAGCAGGATTTGGAGGGTCACTGGGTCGAGTCCTTGGACCGTCTGGGAAAAACGTGGTTCGGCGAGGTGAATGAGTAATGCATTCACCCTCCTAAACTTCCATCGGTCAACGGTCAGCAGTGAAGTACTGGGGGGGGGGGGGGGTCATACTGGGCAGCTCCCCAGGTGTGAATATGTGGAGCTGTACGAAGGTGAAGCAGGGCGTCGCTGAAAAAAAACATCACAAAGTTTCCCTGGATACATAAAGGGTTTGCGTGGCGGTGGCGGGCATGACGAGTCTTAGATGGTTTTTTGCCGGCCTGCTAAAAAGGAGCGGACCCGGCGTGATCCGGACCCGGCGTGATCCGGACCCTGGCGTGATCCGGACCCGCCGTGATCCGGACCCGGTGTTAGTGGAAGTTACAGGAATGGAAAGCGGCAGATGGAAGAGGAAACGATAAAGGGAAAAGATACAGATCTGTCTATTTCAGCATATAAAGAGAGACCTCTGAATATGCACAGCTACATATAACAGTAGAGACGGTTTGATGATGAAGGAAGGAGCGCCGGTCTTTCAGGCAAGTACGGCAAAGGTACGCGAAGGATGGACCATGCACCAAATGAATGAATGAAAGAGAAAGAGACAGGTGAATGAAGAAATAACTCAATGAATGATATGGTTAATATGGTTTCCACAGACATGCCTGTACTTAGTCAGCACAAAGAGAGTGATCTGATTGATTCATCTTAATCTGATCATTCTGATACAAAACAACTCCATGCGTTTGCCTCCGTGACTGACAGAAGAGCAGCTCTATACACCAGGAGCCAACCAGACGAAGGCATCGTACGAAATGGCGAGACAGATTGGAGAGCGCGTGTTTGTGATTCAAAATGACACGTGAACTTTTCTCCGAGACGCGCTGTCACAAAGTATGAAGGACGACACGTCCAGGTGTCTGAGTCGGGGTGATCCATGCGGTGAAATGAGAGTGGAATAAAGATGCAGGAGGCCATCTCCGCTATGAACAATATGGGTTTGTTTTTTTTTCTAGGGTGTGTGTGTGTGTGTGCGAGATAATAAGAGGAAATGATGGAGGGATAGCGGGAAAGAAAGTCTGTTTTGGAAACGTTACACTTGGAAGAGAATTGAAAGAGAGAGAGAGAGAAGGGGCAGGAAGATGAGAGAGGCAGATGGATAGACAAACATAGATGGATTAAAAGATTAAGCAGACAGATGCATTGCACACTCACTGTAACGCTAGTGAGTGTGTTGTTTGGTCTCTATCAGGGGGATTGTTGGGGAGGCGGTGTCATATTTCCTCCGCTACACTCTCAGAAGCAAAATGTCCAACTCTGTACCTTTTCTTTCTGACAGCGTACCTTAATTCTGGATTAATTCTGGGATGCTAATTTGAGCATTTTTGTTACCGTGCCACCCCCCCCCTCATCATTCCTCCCCGGCTAATCCCCCGATGCTAACCGCAGCTACACCCGTGGTGCTATGCATAGCGCGAAAGTGTGTATAAGACGTCGACAGTGAGAGCCTCGCAAACGTGACTGGACTGGGATCCTGTGACAAAGTGTACAGGGATTCGCCATGAAAATCCACATCCACTTTGCTCACATACTGTATGTATTCATTAAGACTTTCAACAACATCATCGATTCCCATTTATTCCCATTCTGGAAGAGTTACAGACCAATTCAAGGAAACTTAATCTTCCCGTGATTCTTCCTACCTTTCCTCCGCCCGGCTGGTACTTCATGTTGTCGGTGGATCCGATCTTGGAGCGGACGTTCTTCAGGTCCGGTGTCGGGGCGTTCACGGGCCGGGGGTGCCGAGGGGCGCGGGGCACCGCCGGCTTCTTCTCCAGGGGGGTCTGCTTGGGTACGGGGGGCTTGGTGATGGCCCGGCGGCGGTGGGTGCCGTCGCCGTTAGCGGTGCCGGCCGCCGGGGGAGTCGGGGTGGAGGCGGAGGGAGGGCGAGGACGGGGACGGGTGGCTGCAGGAGAAGGGGAGACGGGCAAGACATTGGTGTGTGTTGCTTTATAAAAGAGCTCTACTGTAATTATTGTATTTTTATATTTCTTTCGCACTGTAAATATTGTGCTGGTTTTTTTACTGTTAAATATTTTGTACCATGCCCTTTTGCACATTCGACGAATAAAACTCTTGAACTTGAACTTGGGCAGTATTGAGGAATCATTAGCTTTTGCTTAGCTGAAATTGCAAAGACCAGCCACAGCAACTGCCATGTCTCTTCGTAGGTTAGTAGTAGCACCGATCCAATGTAACGATACTGGGGTGTAAAGGTGCGTTAAGTAATGCATGACTTTTATCAACCTCAACTTCAACGGCAGGAACTACAACAGGTGTGGCATAGCGTCCTGAGTATGTCGGGGGATTGCAAGGTTGTCACAGAACTTGGACTGTATCAGACAGTGGTTACCTGTAGTCTTGGGAGGGCTGGCTTTCTTGGCGTCCCCGGTCTTGTTCTCGGTCTTGTCGGTCTTGTTAGCTGTTAGCAGTGTAGAAGGTTTACTCTCATCTGATACAGATAAATTCGCTTTTTCATGACTCATATGATAGTATACTGCATGGCCCTATGTCCTGGGACATTTGGTTTGTGGTCTGAAAAGTAGCACTGGTGTACACTATGAATCACTTCCTGTTTTAGAGAGGTAAGGATACCATAATGTCGCCATGATGTCGTAAAAACATGATGCAGCTTGACTGAGCTATTGCAGTTTTGGGGGGGAGGGGAAGACCGTCGCTCTTATTTTGAAAAACTATTTCTTGACAGC